>ML783044.1:121444-159268 GCA_009831015.1 Picea engelmannii | reverse complement strand
GTACCAACTCATATAAAAATGGAATACCACAGTTTGATGGATAGAAGTATGTTTTTTGGAGCATAAGGATGAGGACATATATACAGGCACAGGGATTTCAAGTTTGGAAATCAATGGTAGATGGATACACAGCACCAACAGTTCCACCAACAAATGACAAAGAAGCAAAATGCTGTGAGAATAATTCCAAAGCCACAAATGCAATTTTGAATGGTCTCAGTGATATGGTATTCACCAAATTTGCACACTGTAAATATGCTAAAGCTATTTGGGACAAGCTTCAAAATATTTATGAAGGAGATACACAAGTCAAAGCAGCAAAGCTTCAGACTTACAGAGGTCAGTTCGAACAACTAAATATGAAGGAAGATGAAGATATCGCAACCTACTTCTTGGGAGTCGATGAAACAGTGAATCCAATCATAGGATTGGGGGAAGAAATTGAATAATCTGTAATTGTTCAAAAGATACTAAGATCTCTTCCTATGAGATTCAACCCTAACATATCAGCACTAGAAGAAATATCGGATCTAGACTCAATAAGCATGGATGAACTGCATGGAATTTTCACAGCATATGAAATGAGAACTGAGCGAGAAAATTGAGATGTAAAAGAAGCAACCTTCAAGGCATCCAAAAGATCAAAGCAAAAGAAAACGGAACAAGAAGAATATAGCAACAACAGTGACGCCTCAGAAGATGATGAAGAAGTGGCCAACTTCGTCAAAAGACTGAACAAGGGAACCAATGGTAGGTATAGAGGTAAGCTCCCTTTAATTTTTTTTTATTGTGATGGTATTGGTCATTTTGCTAACAAATCTCCTCATAAGAAAAAGAGAAATGATGAAGGTTATTCAAAAGGAAAACACACATATAAAGGAAAACAAACTACAAAGAAAATTTTCAAGAAAAGATTATACACCAAAGAACACATCTCATCATCAAATGAAGATGAAGTCAGTGACAATGAGACAGGAAGAGTTCTATTCATGGCAGTAAAAGACTCTGACAAAGAAGACTCTGAAGAAGAATATGAAGAAGCCGAAGAAGAATGTGAAGAAGTCGAAGAAGAAATTGAAGAGGTATAAGTTGACTATCGAGAAGAATGAATGTGTGCTATAGAAGTTATTAGAAGAGAAAAGAAGAAAAACAAGAAACTACAAGGATAACTAGACAAGAAAAATGGCACTCGAGAACTAGAACAAATGATCACAAAATTGAAAGTTCAAATAGAAGAAGATAAAATAATTGAAGAAGCATTCAAAGAACAACTAGAAGAAAATGACAAGATCATTAGAAACTTGGAAGTAGAGGTTGCCAAACTAAGAAAGGATGTTCAAAAGAAAAATATGCAGAATAGCTCAAAAGTTCTGGATGACATTATCAGTAGTCAAAAATCTCATCTTGACAAGTCCGGACTTGGATACAATCAGAAATAAAATAGATCAAGCTCCAAAAAAACAGAGAAAGAAACAAATCCAAAGACCTATCCAGAAAAAATCAAAGAGCATAGGAAGATATACAAGGAAGATTACAGGGACACTATTCCACCAAGAAGATTCAGATTTCAGAATCAACAACAGACAAATAGGCCTCAAGAAGAAGAATGATTCATAAGAGCACCTTCGTTCAGAAGATCTTCAACTCCCAAGTATCAAACTATATTTTTTGGTTTATGTTATGCATGTAATAATTTTGGACATAAATCTATGAATTGCAAAGCTAACAACAATAGCAGTAACAACTTTGAGAGTTATACACAAAGGGATTATTCAAGAAGACCTAGTGAGACAGAAAGAAGAAGTTACAACAGGATTGAATCTTTGAGCACTGAAGTGGAATGTTACAAATGTAACAATTTTGGACACATGGACAAGGATTGCAAAATGGCAGTCCCTCCTAAAGAACTTCAACAGAATAACAACAATCACAAACAAGAACCTCAAAAAATGACATGGATAAGAAAACAAGATCAATATAACAATGAAGAATGCATAGTCACTCTACAAGCTAAGAAGAAGAAACACGGTTGGTACGTTGACAGTGGATGTTCAAAACGCATTACAGGTGATAAAGACAAATTTCTTACATTACGAAAAGAAAAAAATGGATCAGTCTCCTTCGGAAATGATAATTCATTCAAAATCATTGGAGAATGCACCATCTGAATTGGGAACAAGAATGAAAAGGCACAAAATGTTCTACTTGTAGAAGATATGAAACATAATCTTTTAAGTGTGAGTCAAATGTGTGACCCAGGTCATAAACTTACTTTCAATTCAGAAAAGTGTGAGATAAGAAAAGAAGGTTCAGGGAAATTGGTCCGTACAGCTGCAAGAACTTCAAACAACATATATGTGTTAAGTGAAATTGGAAATGAAAAGTGTTGTCTATGAAAGGAAAATGAAAGTTGTCTATGGCACAGAATAATGGGTCACATGCATTTTGATAACCTTGTCAAAGTCAGCAAAAGAGAAATTCCCCAGATCACGAAACCAACCAACACGTTATGCAAGCATTGTCAACAAGGAAAGAAAACAAAGACCAGGTTCAAATCAAATGAATATTCAACAACAAGACCACTAGAAATTGTGCACACTAATCTAGTTGGACCAACTACAACAAAGGTCTTAAAAGGTGAAAAATACTTTATGTTATTAGTTGATGCTTATACAAGAATGATTGCAGTTTGTTTTCTCAAGAACAAGTCATAAGATTTTGAAAACTTCAAGATCTACAAGGAAATGGTTGAAAATGAGATGGATTAAAGAATCAAATGCTTGAGATCTAATAATGGAGGAGAGTTCACTTCAAAGGAATTTATGGACTACTATAGTAGTCATGGAATAAAAAGGCAATTCTCTGTTGCTAGGACACCTCAACAGAATGGAGTTGTTGAAAGAAAGAACACGACAATATAAGAAATGTCTCGAACAATGCTAATGGATTCCAAATTGACAAATATATTTTGGACATGGGAAGTGCATACAACAGTTCACATTCAAAACAGAGTAATTATCAGAAACAACACTGATAAAACTCCCTACGAGCTATGGATAGGAAGACCAGCAAATGTGAAGCACTTCAGAATTTTTGGAAGCAAATGCTACATCAAAAGAGAAGATGGCAGAGTGGGAAAGTTTGACTCTCGTATGGACAAAGGAATACTTGTTGGTTACTCAAGTACAAGGAAAGCATACAAGTGTTACAATCTAAGATTGAACAAAGTTGTGGAAAGAATCAATGTAACAATTGATGAAACAGGCAGACCAGAATCAAAGAAAGAAGAAAACAAATCAATGGAACAAATTTTCAAAGAAGAAGATGAAAAAGAAGCAGAAGAGGAAGATGAAGATGAAGAGAATCTGACAGAATCAGAAGAGAAAATTGAGCAAGTATCTCCAAATACACTTAGCAAACGAGTACAGAAGAATCATCCTTCATATCAGATTATTGGAAACAAAGATGTAGGAGTTGATACTAGAAGAAAAATCCGTTCACTAGAACAAACACACCTAGCACTCTTATCTACAATTGAACCAAACTATTTTGAAGAAGCCAGTAAGGATGAATTTTAGAATAAGGCCATGGATGAAGAATTTGATCAAATAGAGAAAAATGACACTTGGGAATTGGTTCCAAGAACAAAGAATAAGAATGTGATCGACACAAAATGGGTTTTCAGGATTAAATTGAATGAAGATGGACATGTTACAAGGAACAAAGTTAGATTGGTATGTAAAGGATATGCACGGATTAAAGGAATCGACTTTGAAGAGACATTTTCCCTAGTTGCCAGAATGGAAGAAAGTCGTTTACTTTTAGCTTATGCATGCTCCAAAAATGTTAAAGTATATCAGATGGATGTAAAATCAGCTTTTCTGAATGGGGAACTTGAAGAAGAAGTATACATTGAACAACTATAAGGATTTCAGTTGTCAGAGAACACATACTATGTATGTAAATTAAAGAAGGCCTTGTATGGTCTAAAACAGGCTCCTAGAGCATGGTAGTCCAGACTTGATAAGTATCTGCAGCAGGCAGGGTTCAGAAAAGGAAGTACAGACAATAATCTCTACATCAAGGTAAGTCAAGGTAATATTTTATTAATTGATGTTTATGTTGATGATATTATTTTTGGTAGTGGTGATGACAGGTTTAGCCATAAATTTGCAAAAGACATGCAGAATAAATTTGAAATGTCATTACTTGAAGAACTATCCTTCTTTTTGGGACTTCAGATACATTAGAGCAACCAAGGAATTTTTATTTCTCAAACCAAGTATATGAGAGAAATGCTAAAGAGGTTTGGAATGGAAGATTTCAACCCAGTTGTAAGTTGAGCAAAGATGATGATTCAAAGTCTACAGATCAGAGGCAATACAGGTCAATGATTGGTAGCCTACAATATGTGACAACATCCAGACTAGATGTAATGCAAACAATTGGATAGGTGGCATGATTTCAAGCAGCACCAAAGGAATCACATGTATTAGCAGTAAGAGGATTTTCAGATATCTCAAAGGAACAAAAGAGTTTGGATTATGGTATCCAAAAGGAAAAGATCTATCACTTATTGCCTACACAGATGCATATTGGGCAGGTTGTATTGATGACCGACGAAGCACCAGTGGAACAACATTCTACTTAGGTGAGTGTTTGGTATCATGGCTAAGCAAGAAACAATCATCAGTGTCTCTATCTACAACAGAGGTAAAGTATATTGCAGCAACAACATGTTGTACATAGGTTCTTTGGATGAAACAAACCTTGACAGATATACAGGTTGAGTATGATGAACCCATTCCAATATATTGTGATAATACAAGTTCCATCAATATCTAAAAAAATCTAGTGATGCACTCCACGACGAAGCACATTCCAATCAAGTATCACTTTCTACGGGAATAGGTTGCAGAAAATAACATCAGAGTTGAGTACGTGGGCACAAAATAACAAGTGACAAACATCTTTACAAAACCACTTCCATGGGAAGCCTTTCAATATCTTCGCCAAAGACCTGGAGTTATTTCTGCTCCAAAATGAATTTTTTTTGAATGCTTATCTTATATGTCTTAGATGTACACAAGGAAGCACCATAAGAGGACAATTCGGTTAGGGGGAGCAACCCCAGATGGAAAGATACATTTTCCATTGATGACAAAGGGGGAGAGATTTATCAGATGCAGAGGACAGAGGCATGGTTCTAGGGGGAGTAGATTTATCAGATGCAGAGGACAGAGGCAAATTTATCAGATACAGAGGACAGAGGCATGGTTCCAGGGCGAGCATGAGTTATATAATTTCAATATTGTATCAGAGTGTTGCCATCAATGCCAAAGGGGGATATTGTTGATTAAGGTTGGTTGTCATTGATGTCAACCCTTGAAGAAATCCCTGCAACACAAAGGTTTGTATAATGGACCCAAGATTATTTGATGTAAAGATGATTCATTATTGTCTTGTCATGGTTGATAAGAGGTAAAGATGGATGAACTCCAAAGTGGTCCCCTTATGGTGAAATCCCTCACGGGAAGACGCTTTACGGAGTAAGAGAACCAATGCTTAATTGTGGAATAATGAGATGAAGGACATTGAATTTGTTAGGGAAACTATCATAGATGTATAGTGCTTATCATTCCATTTCTGGTGGTATTTAGAACGTCACATAACTCCTCATGGTTAAAGAGCTATGTCCATGAAAAGTTGGAGACCCCAGGTTTGGGTAATGGACCCATGTTTGTCTGATGGGTAACAATATGAGTTATGATATATTTTCAGACAATACTATTCTATATGGATAGTACATGTCATGCCATTTCTGGTGGAATGTGGAATGTCACATAAATCCTCACGGTCTGAGAGTTATGGCCTTATGAAGTTGGAGGACCCTCACATGTCATCTAGAAGCTCCAAAAGGTCAAAGTAGTCAAAGTGGTTTAAGGGATTTTAAAAGGTAAATAATAAAGTGAAGTTATGAGTGTCCTATATTTCAAAGTGAATACAAAATAAATTATTTAAATAATAAATTTAATGGAGAAATTAGAAGTGGGTTGACCCTAAAATAAAGAAAGTGGAGCCAAGTGACCTAGAATATGTTTTTAAGGAAGCTACTTGGAGAGTATAAATAAGAGGCAATGCTCTCTCATTTTAATCACACTTGAGCATATTGAATATATATATGTGTCTGAGGTAAATAAAGATATCTAAGGATAAATTCAGAGGATAGATGAAGAAAAGAAGGCTGAAATGCAAGGAATGATAAATTTTTTGATGGTGCTTTCTAAGGTATGTTATTTATAGGTCATCTCACCATTTTCTATATAACTTTTTTTCTATAATGATTCGGACCGTGAAATTTCTATGCCATTGAGAAAACATATCGAAGTATCTGTGGTAAACAATTCATCTTGTGGGTCGTTGTATTTTTAGAGTTACACTCCGTGGAATATAGGGTTTGTGGCTAGTCTTGAAACTAGTCAAAAACAGGTGTTTCGAATAAAAACGTCATAACTTCTTCATAACAGATCCAACACAGTATTCAAATGTGTTGGTTAGGGTGCAGTCTATAGTATGTTGTGTAACAATTTCATATCATTTAAACAAATATTCAGTGTGGGGCACGCTCTACAAGGTCGCTCTCTAGAATAAGCCAAAATTCAACAAGGTATGTCATTTTTGCTATAACTCCTTTTTTGAGACCTTCCAAGTAGTGACACTTGGAGGAATTGCGTAAAACACACAGAAGAACATTGTGTATGAGTTTCATATCTTTATACATTACAAGTACAAAGTTATGATTACTTCAAGTTAGGGTTGTTGACTAATCCAAAACTAGGCATGTGGGACTAAAGAAAAGTTTGATGAAAATGTTAGTCTCTTATTGTTAAAGTTAAGGAAGGTTTGCAGGAATGTGATCATATACACCAAGTCTATTACAGAGCTACAAATCAGATTTGGATGATGAAATTGATGAGGGATTTTGGTTAAGATACATGTTGAGTATATGGTTGAGACAAGTAGTTGATGAATTGGGACATACATGAGGTGTATAGTTGATGATGTTGGTACATATTGACGAGTCATAGTTGATTAGTAGTTGACACATGATTGGTACATATTTGGTACATGGTTGGATGCACTTGTTTATGGTACAGGTTGATTACAGGTTATTTGGTATAGGTTGGTGCATGGTTGATGCACTTGTTTATAGTACAAGTTGATTACAGGTTGAGGTACATTATGATGCATGGTTGATGCATGGTTCATATTTATTGCTATAGGTTTACAGTGGTATATCTCATAGTGACAGGTTGATAGTGATTCCATCATTCTACTTCTACTTCAGGGTGGCAGGACGGGGCAAGGACAGGTGGTTCTAGCCACCTTTCGGTTATAGCCGGAGAACATAGGGGGTTGTAGCCTCCTTCTGGTTGTAGCCATAGAATTGGGGAGTTGGAGCTTCCCTCAGGTTGTAGCCTGAGAATCTAGGGGGTTGGAGTCTCCTTCCAGATGCAGCTGGAAAACAAAGGAAGTTGGTGCTTCTAATGAATGTAATTCTTCAAGACATATAAGAAAAACCATTTCGTGATTTTCTCCTGATTTGGGTTTCCATGTAAAACACTGGTGTACTGTGTATGTGTGTGATTTTTCTTTTCTTATTGCTCATTATTGGATAATAATACTACTTTGATATAATACTTGGATCAATTTGGATAAAAAAGATTATAATTGCACTATTACTTATTCACACCCCCTCCCCCCCTCTCAGTAATCTAACAGTGACAACACACCTTGCAGTTTCTTAAGGATTTGGGTTTCCATATCCCTAGAAACGCTTAAGAATATCCTCTTTAAATGAGAAAGAACGTGAGAAACTTCTTGAGACTTGTCTATTCATTCTCCATTGATTGAGAAATAAACAATACCATTTCCCCCTATTCCTTATTCCCCTGTGTATGTGTGTGTTATCTAATCATGTTTGTTGTATTCACTTCTCTATTTCTATATTCATTAACATTTATGTTTATAGACTCAGTTCCATCAATAAAATGCAATTAATCATCTAAATCATGTGGTGAAGTGGCCACTAGCTTAATATAACCACCATACCTCTTAGGAGTTCTAACGTGTAAGAACGCTTCCACTCTTATTCTAATCACACAATACCTAGAGTAGTGGATTTCTTTTCCAATCACATGTTGATTCAATATTAGGCCTTCTTGCCTCTCTCAAACTCTCCTAGTAATACGAGACAACAACCAATAGTCATGCAAGGACAAACCTTCTCACGAGTGTCTTCTCTTCTTTCCTCCTTTCCCCCATAGTGTCTAGCTCTGATCCTATGTTATTTAAAAGACACATAGTGTTTTAGGTGAAGTATCAATCCAAATCTGCTTTAGTACCAGCTTTAATTTTCAGGACTTCGAAACAAGCCAATTTGGAAACATTTTGGGAATCCACGATGTAATATTGCTAAATATTCCATTACACGCAATGTGGGTGAAATCCCTTTAGGAGTCGAGCAACACAATTATCACAATAGACATTGCTTGTAACAACAAAAAAACAACAGTTAAGTATGGCTACCGTGAGAAACACCCAATAAGGCCGGGAGGCAAATCATACCGTAGAATGTTGAAAGGTTAGCCATTTGTCTGATACTTACTATCTTCAAAAGATGCAAGAAGTGATCTAATTTTTATTTCACAAACTCATCAATTCATGTTTTTAAAAATGACAAAATTTATGAAAACTTAGTGATCAAATGACAACTATGGCCATCACTATTCATAGACTTATCATTATTATTTAAGAAAAAACACATGCAGTTCGAAACCTTTTGTCCATGTTTATCTAATCAATCATAATGCGCTTTGCTACCTCTTGTCCGTCATCAAAGTTTATTTAATCAATCATAGTGCGCTTTGCTACCTGTTGTCCATACTTATCTCCAACACATTGAACTTTAAGCCGTCACATCACAGTTTGTGACACTTCTTGTCCATTCTTATGTCCAAAACATTGACGTAAAATATGATATATTCTTTTGCCAGGGGTTGTCCACGTTCATTGAATTTCATATGGGCTTTGTCCAAATTCAATGAACGTTATATACGACTGCCCACGGTCATCGAACCCTGTAAGCTTTCTCAGTACCGCATGCACTAAAAGCCGCCACATTCTGTAACTCTTTTTTTTAAGCTTTGTCCAAATTCAATGAACGTTTCATAGAATTGCCCATGGGTCAGTATGAGAAATATTAAATACTATGATGTTCACTTTCTTTTTATCATGTGGTGAATAGTGTGTATTAAATGGACATGATATATAAAAAAAAAAATCAATTAAATGCTTATTGTATAGTGCTTAATATTATTCAACAGTAATTTAAAAACATTAAAAATAATTAATATAAAATAGTATGAAGATTTTTTTCAATTACTCATAAAATAGTCTCCAAACAGTAAAATGCATAGGTATTTTCTTACAATAACTTTTTTTTTCTTATTTGTTGCTATTGTAGCACTTCATGTAATCTCTAATGCCTGTATTACTGAGAAAGCTCGCATTAAACACTATATTCTTTGAGTCAATTATTTTTTTTTTCTGTCAGAGAATTAATGTTACCTATTGATAACTAATTTAAAAAAGGTAGTAGGCTAAAGATTCTAAGAAATGATGTTTTTTTAGGGGATATTTGCCTAAAATCAAGCTAAAAATTGTTAGCTTCATAAATTTAAGTAAATTATTTCTGTAAAATCCCAGTGCCCTGGAAGTTTTTTAGTATCTACATTAAAAAATGAATTCTGAACAACCATTTCGTAAAACAGCTAACCAACCCCCTAAAACAAATTAAGCTGTAATAATTCAGAAACATCTTCATACTATTTTAGCTAATGTTTTTAGGTCATAAAAATTAGTTTGCGCATTGATAATTTTTAAGCAAGGCTGGAAAAGTGACTATCAATCTTACACCAAAATCTCTAAATTTATCAATGTTCGAAAAGTGATTATGAGTTACACGACATAGCTTCTCAAAGAAAATGAAGATCCTTAAAAGAAAACAAAAGACATTTTCCCGATTTATAATAAAAATAAAATGTACTTTAAAAACAATTCACTGATTCAAAAATAAACCCTAAAACATATCCACTGATTCAAAAATAAACCCTAAAACAATTCACTGATTCAAAAATAAACCCTAAAAAATACATTTATCGGATTTAAAAAAAAAGCAGTTCAAAAATAATCTAATAATCCAAAAATAAACGCTCAAACATTATCCCGAATCCAACTAATCCAGTAGTGCTGAGTACTATTTCGGCCGAGTAGCAGCATCGAGTCGCCCAGCGTCCACTAAAATTGTCAAAGACGTCGGACGCGTTGATGATCGACAGTTAATTTTTCATCGGGAGATTCATAAGCTCTGATGTTTTCGTAGAGGCTTAAGCATTCATAAGTAAGTATTCCTTGAGAAACTTCTTCACTCACTACACACAGCCTCAAGCGATATGCCCCATGATCTAACATATCAATACTTAAGTCTCTCCAAAAATCTCAGAGCGCCCTTCACAAAATCAATGGATAGATTCACAAATGTCAAATAAATGATCATATAACGTTCTGCTAAATCCAGTCTCGCACATGGCGGGCATATTCGCCGAACATTACTTTAACCGATCCATCGACACCATATAAACAAATAAAGACGGCAGATAGCGGACAATGAGTGCGCACGCTAAAGGTTGAAGGTGGGTCTCCGCTCGTTCCCGAATCAGATCCCGATGCGTCGTTCATATATCCCTGGTGGATGCTGCCATTAGATCCCATACCTCGGTCTGTTCTGTCGTTATTTCCACCACACTTTGTCGGATTTGGGTCCAACCTTTTGATAAGTTCTAACGACAGTGTCTCGGACTCACACGATGTCGATGTCCTCATTTCATGTAAATTTACATTTTGAGGTGTATACTTTCACTTGATGTTGCGTTTCCATAAAGCATTACCAAAGTTTATGTCTTGAAGATTTTTGTTTTTTACGTGCGTATGGGGACTATGTCGACGGGTCCATATATTGCTGTGAAGTCAATTTTATTATTATGTCGAAAGGTGTACACAATTAATGGGTGAATGGGTCAGATTTATTGTTCATAACTTTTTTGCATTTATCAAGGCATCCGTTAACATGTTTACTTTTTAACATTTACCTAATCACATTAAAAAATTAGTGTAAGGATATGTAATTGCCACATTTAAATAATTAAGTAAGATTAAACCATGACATCTAAATAAATACCTACGTTCTGCTTCTGAACTGACAGTCTCATACCCATGCCTAATGTTTCATATTACCAGTCGCCATCTCATGACCGCCTCCTTACCGCGTGTTCGTGGATGCCTGCCGCTACCTACTGGATTTTTATGCCCTTGGGTTACTGTACCAGTAGTAGCTTGAATTTACCTCCTTTATGATTATACTTAATATATTCCATATGCTATATATTTAATATATAAGAGGTTCGTCCATTCTCTTATTTTTTACATCTATAGTAAACAGTAGTCTGTTGGTTGTTTTCGTTTTCAAATTGTAAGCAGTAAAATTTGCTCCGAAGAATAATATATCAAATGTTTATAAAGTTACTGCTCTGTTGCTGGTAAATATTTGGAAGAGGGAGCTAATGCTTATGCGTTTATCGAATTTCAACAGAGAAGTTCCGTCCCAAAAGCTGTTAAGGTTTAATTAAATTATCAACCATTTTCCGTTTATAAATTTATTAATGTTTAATATAAATTTATTAATGTTTAAATTTGGGATCATTGGTTTTAGAAGTTTTTTTTCGTTCTCCGCATGTTAAAAGATTTTATTTCAAGATGTTATGGTTGTAGGCATCGCCTCTTTTCATGTGTGCAAGACAGGTTGTTATCCATCAATCCTTGTGATAGCAGAATGCAAACTTGTAGTACATTTGAAAAGGAATTGCAGTCGTTTATTTATAGAGATGTTGGAATTAATGTCCAACGATCTTGTTTATTCGAAATTCGATGGATTGTGCCAGTAAGGTATCCTTGTAGAAATCGAACACAGCATTATATTTTTGGCAAAAGAAAAGGAGTGTGATAGATGTGTGGTTGTGGCATCTAATCAAACATTGGAATTTCAGGCAATTGACACTAAATTCCAGATCTTGCAATGGTGTGAACTATTGTAAAACAAACAGTGTGATCACATCTCTGTTTATGACGCAACGAAAGTGTTAAATAACCTATGATACAGATCACAGGAATTAGAGTAATAATGACAATACTTTAAAAATGTGGATAAAACAAAGTAATAGTTATTGTATCAATTGTCTCCTCGATGTCAGAAATAGATACACTATACTATGATATAATATAATTAGAACAAACATTGAAATACTCCAAATTAAAGGGTGGAACATTATTAAGGCTTATGGACCAGCAATGAGACGCCATGGATGACGAGATTAGGTACCGCAAGTTCTATTGAAAATTTCCATCCACCTTCTCATACTTGGAACCTGCAGTGAATGTACCTACAATAAATAAATAAAGAAATGTGTGTGCCACTCATTCAACCCAAAAAATAATTAACAAGTCACATGATATTATAAATAATTCCGTTAAGTATTGAGTTTACCTCCTTTATGATTATACTTAATATATTTCATATGCTATATATATTAAATAAAGAATTCCGTTAAGTATTGAGTTTACCTCCTTTATGATTATACTTAATATATTTCATATGCTATATATATTAAATAAAGGATAATATATAAAAGTGTGTGTTAAGGTTTAAATGTTTCAAAAAGTAAACTCTTAATACTTACAAAATTGTTTTAAGGTTTTTAATAATATTATAAATATAAATATAAAATTTATATGTGTTGTAGATAGATGATAATTTTGATTTGTATTAAGGTTTATTTAATAACAATAAGAAAAAAATAATTAATAAAATAAATTAATTAATAATAATTTAATAATAATAATGTAATGATAATAATTTAATAATAAGAGTGTAATGATAATAAATTAACAATTTCAGTTTTAATTTAATTTAATGTATTATTTATTATTGTATTAATACTTTATTAATATTTTAATGCATTAAAATAGTGTCTTCTCAATATTATAATTAATGTTTTTCATAATATTATAAAATAGTAAAATTACACATGTAAATAGTGTTTTTCACAATATTATAAATATAAATACAAGTTGAGATGAGTTATAAATATGAATTGTGTTTTATGGTAATGATGTAATATATTTATTAACACATTTTATGCATTATGCATATAATATTTATTAATCCATTTTATGTATATAGACAACAAATTTTTCACAATTCACAATATTATAAATATCAATACAAGATGCCTTAACATTAATCTTAGTATAAATGCATTACTAGCACAGTCGCTAACTCCGGCTAGTGAATGCCGAAAATAGCGGCTAGTGAACACCGAAAAGAATCGGCAATCTCCGCGTAGTAAAAATCTCCAATGTAATGAAACAAAACCTAGTTAAAAAAAACCTTAATTGACACAGTAAAAACGCTAGGTCAAGGAAAATCCATGGCGCAGTAAATAGTTAAAAAATAATCCTAATTGACACACTAAAAACGCCAGGTCGAGGAAAATCCATGGCGGAGTAAATAATGTACATTGTGAAAACTATGGAGCAAATGATGTAGTAAATAATTTGATTTGTCGAACTAATTTTATTAATGAATCTCATTAATAACTAACAATCATATTTTCACATAAACGGATGTCTTTATAATAGCTAGGAAGTTAATGATTGAAATCACAGCCATTTATTTTGTGTGACTACTAAGAATATTCCAGCGATATTTAATCTTGTCCATAGAAAACTTATTAAGCACTAAACCCCTATTAAATCTACCCATTGTTAATAGGTGTACGCCTTTCGGCGTAACAATTTAAAGGAAAGTAATCATTATTTATTAAAGTTAAGGTTATTTGTATTAAGGTTTAATTTATGATAATAAGAAAATAATAATTAAAAGATAATTTAATAATAATAATGTAATGATAATAATTTAACGATTTAAATTTAAATTTAATTTAATGTATTATTTATTTATGTATTAATACTTTAATAATATTTTAATGTATTCACACTTTAGCAATGAATTTATTAATGCATTGAATGTTTATTTAATATATTATTATTGTAATAATGTATTGTTAATGTATTACATTATTAGTGTAGTAATAATACTTTAGCAATGTATTAATTAATGATATATTAATTTATTAATAATGTATTACTTTAGTAACTTATCAATAATTTAAACTCCATGATCACGTTGTGACGAACATAGACATGTCGTCGCTTTGAGAAGAACATAACCATACTGTCGTTGTGTGATGAACATAGCCTTATACGATGAACATACAATGTGACAAAGATAACCATATTGTTGCAATGTGACGAACATAACTATGGTTGACCTTGGTTGACCATGACCATGGTTGGCTGTGGTTGACCATAGTTGACAATAGTCAACCATGTTTGACAGTTGTTGTCCATGGCTGACCATGGCTAGCCATAACCATATTGTCACAATGTGACAAACATTAGTTCATCGTCACAATGTCATGCACATAACCATATTTCCACAATGTGACAAACATAGCCTCATTGTCCCAATGAGATGAACATATCATCATTATTCCAATGTGATGCAAATATCCTATCATCATTATGTGACAAACAATGTCTTGTCGTCGCAATGTGATGAACACAACCCTGTCATTAAAATATATGTCCTTTCGTCGCAATGTGATGAACATATGACATTTATGTTCATCACATAGGACATTTGTGTTCATCACCTAGCCATTTTTTACTTAAATGTATTTCGTCACAATGTGATGAGCATAGCCCCATCATTGAAATAAATGTCCTATGACGCCAGTCGCACTCCTCAGAGCACGTCCGCTCTCACAGGATCTTCTTCTCCTTCTCAGCCCGAAGAACTCTAAGGTTCTTCTATTTCCCTATCAAGAAATCTACCCACAGTTCTCTTCTCGCGATCCCCTTTTCTTGAATTATCGGAGGATTGAAACTCGCTTCTTCGCAAAGTTCACTGTCGATCTTTAGGCTCTCGAATCCCCGAGACCCGATGGCCAGTAAATCCTGACTTCCTCTCTCCTCTATCGGGACTTCATCTCTATCGCGACTTCGCAACTCGCGACACCAATCACTCGGTTTTTCCTACCACTGATACCCGATGCGCCGAAATGCCAAAACTCGCGATCTCACTTCCTCGCGAGGTCAATTAACTTCTACGTCGGCTCCCGATGCCCAAGATGTCGAAACTCTGATGCGTACTTCGGGACTTCTCGCGGCGAGATCCCAATGACTTCATGCCACCTGTACTCCACTAAGCCTGATGTGGCCCACACTATTTATTCACCCGTCGGAATGTCGCGTATCGCTATATCGTGACTTTTGTTGCGAAGATTTAGAGTCTCAACTCACGAACTCCCGATATGTCGATCCACGAGTAGATCCAACGATCCTCGTGATTCTGATATACGACTCCTGCCCTCTTGAGCCTCGAACCTCTTACACAATTGCACTGTGACCTCCTGCCTTTCCGTAAGATCCAACGGTCCACGGAATTTCATGAAATCTCCTCGGAGAAAATTCGTTCGTTTGTTTCTTCCTTATACAATCCACAAAATGACGAACCGTTCTTCCACAGAACTCGTCACCCTACGCGCAAACCTTCCGCGTTCCTTGCAACCTTCAAGGCACAACTTTCTTTCTTGTCCTTCAATGATTCTAAAGGCCTATCCCTCCTGAGCTTTCTTACGGCTTCCAGGTCCTTCGAAATAAACTCTTGCACGCACTCCTTGCGGCAAATCTTCAACCGCGGCTAACTGTTGAAGCCTTCGACTCTGCGCACACCTGCAGCAGCAGTCTTGAAAATACTCTCGCTTAGAATCGCAACTCTAAGACTTCTCCTTGGCCTGCGCACTCCTTGCACGACACTGTAACCCACTTTCACTCTTGGGCGAATCAGAACAAAAGTTAATTGTTCGAGCCTTCTATCAACACACTCCTTGCGGACGACTTCAACTACACTCCTTGCAGGAATTCTTGCTCAAACAGAGAAACAATTGAAACTCATTCTCACTTTCTCTCAGACCTCAACTCAACCATGAAATCTCATACACAACATATAAAATCAAATGTACAACACGAAGCAAACATCCATGAACATAGCAACAATGCACAGAGAAACAACACAAACCATGAATTTGAATCAAAGCTTTCTTTTATTAATTCAAATGCCTGTACATGGGTGTTCTTCATACACAGTTCTCTGCTTGCTCTTCTACTCCTGAACAATGCTAATGCTGCTTAATGTTACAATGTACAAAGGAGGGTGTCTATATCCGTTTTCCCTCTTGGATTCTAAACTATCAAATCTAGAATTAAATTTCTATCTACTTATATTAACTATATTAAATGCCTCATCTACCTAAGAATGAGAGCTATCTGCTCAAGGTCCATTTACAATATACAAAGGCGCCTCCTCTTAAATGACTCATTTAAGATTTGCGCAACATTTCCAAAGTGGTTTTCAAAATTTGTGCTGGCTTGTCCATCTGTCCTCCGCTTTCGCGCTGGATTTCTTTTGACGTGGGCGATGCTCCTGCATCATACTCCCTTGCTTTAAAAATTCATGGGCTCCTGTCCATGAGCTCCTGCACGGTCTGTCCATGCTTTTGTATTACTGCTTCGCTCTCCTAGCTGGCATCTTCCACTGGGCGGCCCTTCCACTTGATCAAATACTCGAAGTATTCCTTCCTTCGGGTCTTCTTACTCGCTCTCCTGTCCAGTATGCATTCCATCTGTGGCTTTTCTGCAACTGGCATCTGTTTCATCCAATGGATTATTGGTTCCTCAGTTCCAGTGTCTACTTCTCCAACCTTATATGGGTATAAGTTTGTGATATTGAATATCGGAGATATTCCAATGCCATTCGGCAACTCAATCTTATAAGCATTTTCTCCGAATTTTCTCAAGACCCTGCAAGGTCCAATTTTCTTCATCTTTAGTTTATTGTATGTTCCTCTCGGGAACCTTTCCTTCCTCAAGTGCGCCAGAACTAGATCACCAACTTCAAACAGAAGTTGTCTCCGATGCTGATCTGCTCTGCGCTTATACTCCTGACTTGAGTCTTGCAGTCATTGCTTCACCTTGCTGTGAAGTTCCTTTATTGCTTCAACAAATTCCTCTTCACTAGCACTGCTAGTAGCAGTCTGTTCTGAATCCCTTAGTTCAGAAACTCCTCTCGGCTGTGTGCCATACACAATCTGAAATGGACTCTTGCCTGTACTCCGATTCACTGAATCATTGTATGCAAACTCTGTCTGTGGCAATACGTGGTCCCAACTGCTGTGGTGCTCCATCACCAAGCTTCTCAGCAAGTCTCCCAGACTTATGTTGACCACCTCTGTCTGTCCATCTGTCTAAGGATGATAAGCAGAACTAAACGCCAAGTTAGTTCCTAGTTTCTTCCACAGTGTTCTCCAAAAATGCCCAATGAATTTGGTGTCCTTGTCTGAAACTATAATTTTCGGTAATCCCTGAAGTCAAATGACCTCTTTAAAAAATAGATTTGCGATGTGTGTCGCATCACTGGTCTTCTGGCATGGAATGAAATGTGCCATCTTAGAAAATTTGTCCACTACCACAAAGATTGAATCAACACCTCTTTGCGTCCTTGGTAAACGCAATACAAAATCCATGCTTATCGCCTCCCATGGCCTCTCTGGTATGGGAAATGGTTGATATAGTCCCGCATTCTATTTCCTTCCCTTTGATTGGTGGAAAACTCGACATCTTTCAACAAATCTCTTGACCTCTGCACACATTCCCGGCCAAAAATATGATTCTCTCAACTTTGCGAACGTTTTGTCATGGCCAAAGTGTCCTCCCAATCCACCATTGTGTTTCTCCTTCAACAGATTCTCCCTCATGGAGCATTTCGGAATACACAGTTGATTGCCTTTGAACAAAAATCCTTCCTGGATCATATAGTCTATCCAAGGACTTTTGTCTCTGAGAACTGGATTCTCAGTTGCTTCATATGCTTCTGCAAAATCTGCATCACTTGCATACATGTCCCTGAGATTTTCAAAACCCAATGTCTTGACTCAGAACTCCTGCAACAACAAACACTTCCTGCTCAAAGCATCAACGACTTTGTTAGCAGTACCCGAAATGTGTTTAATCACAAAAGTGAAATTCTGCATATATTCAACCCATTTCGCATGTTTCTGATTCAACTTCTCCTATTGAGTCACAAACTGTAATGCATGATTATCACTGTACAATACAAATTCTTTTGGGATCAAGTAATGCCTCTACTTCTTCAACGCTTGTATGATAGCATAAAATTCCTTATCATATGTGGAGTACTTCAATTTTTCCTCATCCAACATCTCGCTGAAATATGCAACCGGCCTGTCTTCCTGACTCAAGACCGCTCCTATGGCATACCCACTGGCATCACATTTCACCTGAAATGTCTTCAGGAAATCCAGCAACACAAACACTGGTTGTTCCTTGATCTTCCGCTTCAACAAATTGAAGCTCTTCTTAGCCTCTGTTGTCCAATGAAAATAATTATGCCACTTCTTCACTGTATCCATCATCGTTGCGCTAATTCCACTGAAATTTCTGATGAATTTTCTGTAGAAACTAGCCAAACCATGAAAACTCCTTACCTCGAACACATTTCTTGGTGATGGCCAATTCTTAATTACCTCTACCTTATCCGGATCCATCCTCAACTCATTAGCCGAAATAATGAAACCCAAGTAAATGAGCTTTGTCTTCATAAATGAGGACTTCTTTATATTAATCAACAGCTTCTCCTGCTGTAGCTTTTTCATCACTATAGCCAAATGCTTCAAGTGTTCAGCCACTGATTTGCTGTAAATCAGTATGTCATCCAAATAAAAAATGACAAACTTTTCGATGAATTCCCTCAGGACTTCATTCATCAACCTCATAAAGGTACTTGGTGCATTCGTCAAGCTAAACGACATGACTAGACATTCATACAATCCTTTGTTGGTTTTGAAGGCTGTCTTCCACTCGTCGCCTTCCCTCATGCGAATCTGGTGATATCCGCTTTTCAAGTCAATCTTTGAAAAGTACTTTGCCCCACTCAGGAAATCCATCGGATCATCCATTCTCGGCAATGGGAACCTGTATCTAATGGTTATCTTATTGATTGCTCTTGAATCGGTACACATTCTCCAACCTCCATCCTTCTTTGGACTGAGTACTGTTGGAAAAACACATGGACTCGAACTTTCTCTGACTAATCCTTTGTCCATCAAATCTTGGACCTGCCTTTTAACCTATTCATTCTCTTGTGACGTTAACCTGTACGTGGCTTTATTTGGTAAACTAGCTCCTGGTATGAGGTCTATATGATGATTCACACTCCTCATCGGTGGAAACGAATGAGGTAATTCATCCACTATGATGTCAGCGAACTCTTCGAGCAGTTCCTGAACCTCCTCTGGCAAATCATCCACTCTTGTGCTAGTCAAAACAATTCTCGGCTTCCTGATCACAAAGAATTGTGGATGTTCCTTCTTCTTCACCTCTGTAAGAAGTTCCTTCCCACTCATTAGAAGTACAGTATTGCTTACCTCCGGCTTTACCTCCTTATCCTTTATCGGAAGCAACATATGGGTTCTCCCATTCTTCTCCAGGGTATATGTGTTCATTCTCCCGTCATGAATCACATTTCTGTCATATTGCCACGGTCTACCCAACAATAGATGACATACATCCATAGGAATGACATCACATAAGATCTTATCATTATACCCTCCAATTTTGAATTCAACCAAGCATTGTTTAGTAACAGTTACCTGGTGTCCTTTCTATAGCCACGAAACTCTGTATGGACTGGGATGATCAGTCGTCTCCAGTTCCAGCTTCTCTACCATCTCTGTGGATATGAGATTATCTGTGCTACCACTGTCAGCAATGACCTTGCACACCCTATCCTTGGTCTTGCAAGCTGTTCTAAACAGTCTGGTCCTTTGAACCGAGCTTTCCACCTCCTTCTTAGGTGTCAAAAGGAATTTTCGCATCATAAGCGATCTTCCGCCTTATACATCCTCTGCCTCAACATCCCGCCTCTGCGCTTCGGTGATGTGAACTTCTCCAATGTCCTTTTTTTTCTCTGGGCATTTGTAAGACTTGTGCCCATTCTTTCCACACGTGAAGCATGTGATCACTCCACCTCTTCCTCTTCCTCTTCCTCTAGCACGAGGAAAAGTATTTCCATCAGCATATCCTCCACTCTTCTCTGTATGTTGTCCTCTCTGTTCAACATATGGCTACCTCTGTGAGGTTCCTCCTCTTTCAACTTTACCCTGAGGGTTCTTCCACTCCTCCTTGGGTTTCTGGTATTTATCCTGGGAAAATGCCTTGCCTCTAGGCTGACTTCTGCCTTGGCCCCTCTATCCTTGTTTTCGGCTCAGCTTCTCTTCAGCTTTCAGAGCCAATTGGTAAGAATCTTCCACCCTTCGGATGGTTAGCATGCTCAATTCGTCTTGAATGTCATATCTTAGACCATTCAGATATCTAGAAACCTTCTCATCATCACTCTCCTGATGACCTGCTCTGATGTTCAGTCTATAGAATTCCTTGGTATATTCTTTTACTGTCATCAACTTTTGTCTCAGGTTCTGCATCCTCCTGAACAGAGTAATCTAGTAATCTCTCGGGATGAACTTTTCCTTAATCTTCGCAATCATCTGATCCCAACTCTTGATCTTTTGATTATTATTACAGTGTCTGTCAGCTTGTAGCTCGTCCCACCACAATGTTGCATGTCCTTTCAAGCGCGTAACTGCATGCTTGACTTTCTTATCCTCTTCCACATCTTCATAATCGAAGTATTTTTCTAGAGCTCTAATCCAATCTAGCAGCTCCTCTACATCCAGATTTCCCTCGTAAATTGGAATGTCCATCTTTGCCTTTGCACCTATCCTGGCAATAAATTTAATCAACCGCTCAGTTGATGCATCTTCGGCTGCAACTTCCTCCTCGCGTTCAGCCTCAATCTCGCTGTCGGAGTCACTAAGATCCCCTACACTAGATGTGCATCTCTGCGTTGTCTCCATGTCTTCGAGTCTTGCTCGGAGATCTCTCATCTGTCTCTCCATTTCTAGATTTCCTGTCGGCCTACCTCTTCTTCACACCTCTCTATCTTCTGGATCAGGTGACTGCCTCTCTCTCCTGGGCGGAATGGAAATTCTCTTTCTCTGCTATAGAAAGAAAAGAAATATTCCCACTCTAATACCAAACCTGACGCCAACCGCACTCCTCAGAGCACGTCCGCTCTCATAGGATCTTCTTCTCCTTCTCGGCCTGAAGAACTCTAAAGTTCTTCTATTTCCCTATCGGGAAATCTACCCACAGTTCTCTTCTCGCGATCCCCTTTTCTTGAATTATCGGAGGATCGGAACTCGCTGCTTCGAAAAGTTCACTGTCGATCTTTAGGCTCTCGAATCCCCGAGACCCGATGGCCAGTCAACGCTGACTTCCTCTCTCCTCTATCGGGACTTCGACTCTATCGCGACTTCGCAACTCGCGACACCAATCACTCAGTTTTTCCTACCACTGATACCCGATGCACCGAAATGCCAAAACTCACGATCTCGCTTCCTCGCGACTTTGCTTCTCGCGAGGTCAATTAACTTCTACGTCGACTCCTGATGCCCGAGACACCGAAACTCCGATGTGCACTTCGGGACTTCTCGTGGCGAGATCCCGATGACTTTGTGGCACCTGTACTCCACTAAGCCTATTGTGGCCCACACTATTTATTCACCCATCGGAATGTCGCGTATTACTATATCACGACTTCCGTTGTGAATATTTGTAGTCTCATCTCATGTACTCCCGATATGCCGATCCACGAGTAGATCCAATGATCCTCGTGATTCTGATATACGGCTCCTGCCCTCCTGAGCTTCGAACCTCTTCCACAACTGCATTGTAACCTCCTTCCTTTACGTAAGATCCAACGGTCCACAGAATTTCGTGAAATCTCCTCGAAGAAAATCCGTTCGTCCGTTTCTTCCTTATACAATCCACGAGATGACGAACCGTTCTTCCACAGAACTCGTCACCCTACGCGCAAACCTGCGACGTTCCTTGCAACCTTCAAGACACAAATTTCTTGCTTGTCCTTCAACGAGTCTGAAGGCCTATCCCTCCTGAGATTTCTTACAGCTTCCAGGTCCTTCGAAAGAAACTCTTGCACGCACTCCTTGTGGAAAATCTTTAACCGTGGCTAAGTGTTGAAGTCTTCAACTCTGCGCACACCTGCAGCAGTAGTCCTGAAAATACTCTCGCTCAGAATCACAACTCTAAGACTTCTCCTTGGCCTGCACACTCCTTGCACGGCAGTGTAACCCACTTTCACTCTTGGACGAATGAGAACAAAAGTTAACTGTTCGAGCCTTCTGTCAACGCACTCCTTGCAGATGACTTCAACTGCACTCCTTGCAGGAATTCTTGCTCAAACAGAGAAACAATTGAAACTCATTCTCACTTTGTCTCATACCTCAACTCAACCATGAAATCTCATACACAACATATAAAAGCAAATGTATAACAGGAAGCAAACGTCCATTAACATAGCAACAATGCACAGAGAAACAACACAAACCATGAATTTGAATCAAAGCTTTCTTCTATTAATTCAAATGCTTGTACATGGGTGTTCTTCATACACAATTCTTTGCTTTCTCTTCTTCTCCTGAACAATGCTAATGCTGCTTAATGTTACAATGTACAAAGGAGGGTGTCTATATCCGTTTTCCCTCTTGGATTCTAAACTATCAAATCTAAAATTAAATTTCTATCTACTTACATTAACTATATTAAATGTCTCATCTACCTAAGGACAAGATCTATCCTCTCAAGGTCCATTTACAATATACAAAGGCACCTCCTCTTAAATGACTCATTTAAGATTTGCACAACATTTCCAAAGTGGTTTTCAAAATTTGTGCTGGCTTGTCCAGTTGTCCTCCACTTTTGCGCTAGCTTTCTTTTGACGTGGGTGATGCTCCTGCATCATCCTATCATCGCAATGTGATGAACATATGACATTTATGTTCATCACAAATGTCATTTATGTCCATCACATAACCACTTTTTACTTAAATGTCTTTCGTCACAATGTGATGAACGTAGCCTCGTCATCGCAATGTCCTTGTCATTGTCAATATGTGACAAAAAGTATCCCTTCGTCGTCAATATGTGAAAAACAATATCTCGGCGTCGCAATGTGATGAACATAGCCTCGTCGTCATCAATATGTGACAAACAATATTATGTTATTGCAATGTGATGAACATATCCCTGTCATCACAATGCGATGCAATTATCATGTCATCATAATGTCATGCAAATATCCTGTCGTCGCAATGTGATGAACTTAGCCCCTTCATTGCAAGATGGTGAAAATAACCATATTGTCGCAATGTGATAAACACAGCCTCATCGTCAGAATGTCAAGAACATAGCCTCATTGCCGCAATGTGACACAAATATCAAGTCGTCATAATCTGACAAACAATTCCAAATATCGCTACTTGAATGTCATCCTTATTCTTGGTCAACCATGTTCATGGTCACTTATGGAAAACAACTGTGAAACATGGTTATCCATTGTTAACCATGGTAAACCACAATCAGTAATGGTCATGGTCAACCAAGTTCAACCATGTAGTGAATATCATCCATAGTGAAGGTCAACCATAGTGAAGGTCTATAGAAGTTAACCATTCTCATGATCAACCATAATTAACCATGATCATGGTAATCCAAGTTCAACCACAATTAACCATGGCCAAGGTCAACCATAATTATCCATGGTCATGGTCAAGCAAGGTCATAGTCAACCATAATCTTCATTTCCTTCCCAAAGAATACCATAGTCGTGGTCATTGTCATGGTCAACCATAACAAACCATTGTCATGATCAATCATAATCAATCATGGTCATTTTCAATTAATGTATTAATACTTTAATAATGTATTACTTTATGTATTTATTAATGGATTTAATGTATTAAATGTTATAGCAGTAGTAATGTATTTATTAATGGATTTAATGGATTTAATGTATTAAATGTGTTAGTGTATGCAATGACGTATTAAAATGTATTACTATTTTAAATATATATTTATTAATGTATTAATATTTTAGTAAATTTCTATTAATGTATTATTACCTTAGTTAGTATATTAATGTATTAATTATTTTATAAATTATAGTAATGTATTAAACTTTAGTAATGTATTTATTAAGTTACTCTTTAAGGTATTAAGGTATTTTTATTATGGTATTTATATTTATATTAAGATATTAGTATTTTAATAAAATATCTATTAATCGATTTAATGATGTATTAATGTATTAATAAAATAATCGATTATATATTTATGTATCAATTTATTAATAAAGTAATGTATTACATTATAAATTTATGTATTAATGATTTAATTTATACATTACAATGTAATAATGTATTACTAAATACATGAAGGTCAATCTATTACTACTTTATTAATATATTATCATTATATTAATTTATTAGTATTTTAATATTTTATTAATGCATTTAATGTATTAAATGTGTTAGTGTATTACAATGTAATAATGTATTACTAAATACATGAAGGTCAATCTATTACTACTTTATTAATATATTATCATTATATTACTTTATTAGTATTTTAATATTTTATTAATGCATTTAATGTATTAAATTTGTTAGTGTATTTAATGATGTATTAATTAAAATGTATTACTACTTTAATAATGTATTTATTAAAGTATTAATATTTTAATAAATTATCTATTAATAAATTATTACATTAATTATGTATTATTAATGTATTACTTTATTAGTGTATTAATAATCTTGTAATATATTAATGTATAAATTGATTAATATATTACATTATTAATCTATCAATCAATAGGTTAATTTAGACATTACAATAATATATTACTATATCAGTTTACATCACATTATTAATGTATGAGTCAATGTATACTTTAAGATATTAATACATTATTAATGCATTATTATTTTAATATGTTACATTATACATTAATGTATTAGTAGTTTACTTTATACATTACAACATTGTAATAATGTATTATTAAATACATTAAGATTAATGTATTAATTAATTAGTGTATCAATACTTTTATAATGTATTTAATGTATTAATTAATTAATACATTAATATAACAAATTAATGTATTACATTAATAAGTTATTATTATATATTATATTAATGTAATAATTAAATAATACAAATTAATCATATATTAATGGTAGTTTTCAAAGTATGTCAGTCGTCAACTAGGAACAACCACTTTATAAAAGTGGTTGATATACACCGATTGGCGTCATTTTTCACCTTTACAAATTAATGACCCCGATCGGCGTATATCAACCACTTTTATAAAGTGGTTGTGGCTAGTTACTAGCAGAGCCATAAATTTGTGGCAGGTGAACTGTCGGGAAAGAGAAACGGCCCAGAGGGAGATCGAAGGAGTCAGAAGGAGTTGGCTGGAAGGAGGCATGTGTCCAGAACGTGGCTGGTGAAGGCCAAAGGTTTAGGTTGGCCTCGAAAATGAAACCCTAATCACTCATACTTGGCAATTAGCTAGCCATCATAGTAAATTTTAAATATGATTAAGTAAAAGTAAAAAAATAAACATGTAAAATGATGTCTTTATAATAGTGAGGAAGTTAGTGGTTGAAATCACAACCATTGTTTTATTGGAACTACTAAGAATATTCTATCAATATTTAATCTTGTCCATACAAAACTAATTAAGCACTAAAAACTTATTAAATATACCCATGATCAATAAATATACACCTTTCAACATAATTATTGTTTTAAAAATATTATTATTAACCTTCTTTGGTATAATTTTGTGATTTGACAAGGGAGTGGAAGGGTGACGGTGGGATGGCATCTTAATATGATTTGGCCATGCTTACCAACTATATCGGGTCTTACATTTTGTATCTAAATTCATAATTTTCTACTCATTCCCTTTTTAGCTCTTACCTTCTAGTGAGGCTATAGGGTTTGGTGTAATATGATTACATTTTGTCTCTAAATTTATATTTTTCTACTCATTCCTTTTTTGAGTTCTTACCTTTTAGCACTTAACACTATGAAGGATACTCTAGGGTTTAGTGGTGGTGGGAAGTTCATATTCAATAGTCATGTTTTCAAGGTTAAAGTGGAACTTTCTCTAAATTGCCTAAAAGAAATGGAGGAGGCTATAGGGCTTGGTGGGAAACTCATATTTAATAGTCATTCTTTTAAAGTCAAGGTGGAATTGTCTTTAGATGACCTAAAATAATAAGTTCCTTCTTGAGATTTTTTCTTATTAGATTGGGTAAAAGAACGAGTTTCTTCTTGAGATTTTCTCCTATTCTACCTGAAATTGATTTACTCTTAAATCTTAAATGAGTTTTTGGTTTCTTGGAGAACACCTATTTTTTATGTCAATTTTCATGTGAATCTATTTGATAAAAGATATAGCTTTTTCCCTACTTGAGATAAATTCAATCATCTTGAGATAAATTCAATCATCTGAACTTGAAAGTGGAACTTCCTCTAGATTGTTTCAAGGTCAAGGTGGAACTGCCTCTATATGGCCTAAAAGAACAAGTTCCTTCTAGAGATTTTCTCTTATTAGATTGGGTAAAAGAACAAGTTTCTTCTTGAGATTTTATCCTATTCTACCTGAAATTGATTTACTCTTAAATCTTAAATGAGTTCTTGGTTTCTTGGAGAACACCTATTTTTTATGTTAATTTTCATGTGGATCTATTAGATAAAAGATATAGGTTTTTCCCTACTTGAAATAAATTCAATCATCCAAACTTGAAAGTGGAACTTCCTTTAGATTGTTTCAAGGTCAAGGTGGAACTACCTCTAGATGGCCTAAAAGATCAGTTCCTTCTTAAGATTTTCTCTTATTAGATTGGGTAAAAGAACAAGTTTCTTCTTGATATTTTCTCCTATTCTACCTGAAATTGATTTACTCTTAAATCTTAAATGAGTTCTTGGTTTCTTGGAGAACACCTATTTTTTATGTCAATTTTCATGTGGATCTATTTAATAAAAGATATAGGATTTTCTGTACTTGAGATAAATTCAATCATCCCAAAGAAATTAGGATAAAGTATAATTTTAACGTTGAATTTCTTATTAGGGTCATTGAGAGTGTGAGAATCATCAATGACAAGGGGATTATAGTTATGTTGTTATAGCTTTGGATTATCAATCACAAGGGGCTTATAGTTATGGTTTTATAGCTTTGGGTGCCTCTGTATATATATTAGAAAACCACAAATAATGATATCTATATAAGTGTTTATTTTCCTTTGTTTGATGACAATGATCTTGGATTCAAACTTTGGACTTCACTCGTAATATTTAATGCATTGAATAGATGTGCATATTACAAAATTTCTCTATATCATCACATGGACAATACAATGAAAAAATCTCTTCACTATTTCAAATAGAACTAATTGTTGGGTTTACACAGAGAATACCTTTCCAAAAAAATTAATTAGTAGCATGAAATATGAAGAATACTTGAAATACATAAAGCAACACATTGTATTGAAACTTTAACATAGTTGAAACTATATGTATAATAACTTCAATGGACCTCTACTAAACCTATAATTGAGATAATTCATAAACATTACTACCATAAGAAAAAATGTTCCAAGAGGAAGATCTTAGTTAGCATTTAGAAATATACTTGGACATTTTTTTCACCCGAAGTAGGAAATGCACCTGGGAAACAAACTAAAATTTCACCCTTTTGGTCAACATCACTCAAACCTTCAAATGTTCGCTTTGAATAGGTCACTGTTGTGAATTACAAACAATTCAAGGCAAACAAAACAATTACCAAGTTTATATCTTAAAGAAATGTCAAATAACACATATTATTGTGTACAAATATATGTTTGGAGAAAACATAAATATCTTTCATCGATCCAATAAGAAATTTAGAAATATAACTACATTGAACTATGTGGGAAAATTTTACGATGTTGTAGAGTCCTTTATTTGAATAACTAATTTCAATAAATCATTATTTACCAACAGTAAAGAATAGATTGGATCTCATAGCTTATGTTTTTTTCATAATGGTCTATGTATCTACTTATTTTCATAGTGGTCAAGGTATCTACTATAGGTATTGCACAGAGGTGGTGTTTGAACCATGCAAATAGTCGTTTATGTATCTACTTATTTTCATAGTGGTCAAGGTATCTACCATAGGTATTGCACAAAGGTGGTGTTTGAACCATGCAATAAGTTTTATTTCTTGTGTCTTAGTAAATCTTGTTTTCCATCCTTGTCATAGTTTCTACTAATCCTCATTTAGCATAGTACCCTTTCTCATGGTAGAAAATATTTTTTTTCAACCTCACCATAGTTTCTATATATCCCCTTCTCATGGCTATAGAACCTCATTCTCATGGTTATCAATGATAATGTGGCCTTGTAGTTGCTACTAAAGCTGTGGTCTCTAGTCTCATTTAACTTTTCTCTATATTCCAACCAAATTTGTAGTCTAAGGTTTTATTGTTTGTTCCATAAGTCATCATAAAAATATTGAATAAATCCATCTCCATCACATCTAATGTCTTTGTATATTTCACTATTAGATATTATGGACATGATTTTTTTTACTCACATTTATGGTTTGTGATTTTCAACTTTGATCTTTTATATCGTCACCTCAATAGAAATGGTTAAATTTTCACAGTCTCTGAGTTCAATTGTTAGAACATATGCCATGATGTCCTATATAGATGGTGCATGTATATTGTTGATGGAATGGATGAGGTAAGAGCGCAATTTTCTAATATGGATCAGGATGCTCATTCATTCATGCATATTAATACAACTATGGAAATAAATTCCACTAATCATATGTCATAATAAAGTGAATTATTTCCTTTTGTTAAGTAATAAATGTTCCACATAAAGTTGAAGATAAAACATACTCTCTTGTTTCATAATCCATAAGATTATGCATGACAATTATATTTAGTTTTCTAATGGGTTTTTCCAATGAGAGCTTATGATATAACCATGTTAGACCTATAGTTTTCCCCTGTCACACGATGTTCAAACATCTCAAGAAATGTATGTCACAATATTAGATCATCATTGTCACATAGTGTTCAAATGTTCGAAAACATTCTTCTAGGTGTAGTCCTTGCTTCATATCTTTCAAAGAATCATATACAAATGCCTAAAAGAATGAATCTTGATGGATGGATGATAACATTGTGTAACCTTTCATGCATAATTATTTTGTTTCCATTGTATAAAAAGTATTTTTTCATGACTATTTTTGAATAAGAATAAGACGAAAGAAGGGATCTACACGTAAATATTAAAACATGTAGAGCGTATCAAATGAAAATAAAGTTGGATAAATGTTTAATAAAATTGATGGAGTTGTGTAAAAAATGTTGAAAATATTTTCTACCGTACGCATAGCATGCTTGAGGTGTAATTCACGAAAATAGGTCTTCTATGTTTTTCATCAAAAACTTCATAAAACCCAAACTCTTCTTCAACAATGTGTAGATTGTAGCAAACTATACTTAGCCATTATATGGAACTATGTTTTGATAATATTTAGGAAGGAAAAGAATTATTTGGGTCATATTTTAAGGCGTGTTGAATCCACAATGCCACAAATATTAGGGTATAATATAAAAGACCTTGAGGGAACAACATTTACACTTGAATGATGAGTAAAAAAAAAGTTGGTGATGAAGTTAATTTATTTATGCAACAAGATTCTAATAATGGAAATGATATATCATAAATGGCTACTTTCTATTAAATAGTTATTAAAATAATTATCATATATTCAATATCTATGCTGACAAAAAAAGAGATTTAGGAATATTAATGGATGAAGTTGGATCTAATAGAGAAAAGAAAAAGAATATTATCATATATATCTTTCATCTTTTAAGAAATGATGTTATGTTATTCAACATTAGTATTTAGAGTATTTAAATAGTGGTGATTCTCCAAACTCAGGGTCATGTTCTCCATCCATTACAGATTGCATTAATCTCCTAAAAATTTTACATGTCTAATTTTGTTGTAATTTATGTCTAACTATAACTTATGTCTCACTATGATTATTTAATTTGGCAACGCTTATAAATGGTTTTTGTATATAGAATAATATTTTTGTATATAGAATAATATTAGTGAGGATCATTATGCATGTTTCAAAATATAAAACTTAATATAGCTTAGTGTAACTTCTAATTATTGTGTTAAAATTATAATTTCCAAATTAGTGTGAATGATACATAATTAGAATCTAATTGGTATTATTTATTATTATGATTGAGAGGCTATGTTATGAAATGAATAATTGATTGAACAAGGTATAAGAAAACAATCATTACAAAAGTAATCATTGTTTATCAACAAAAAAAACTTAGGATAACAACTAAATATGTAAGATGGTGAAAACATAGAAGTAAGTAATTCATAATGGCTCAATAAAAGCATCTATTGTTTTACATATGGTGAAAATATAGGAGAATACTATGAAAATATTAAATGGGAATACTTGAACTATATAAGTAGTAGTTGTGTTGGAAACAACACATAAGGTGGTCAATTCTCTTGCAACAACAAAATTTAATTTTACATAAGGAACAAAAAAATTAAAATCAATTAAGTGATACATTGTTTATTCAACCATATTTAACATTATCTCATTAATATTAAATGTAGTAGATTCCAAGATACATTCTTGCTCGATCTTTTCTTGGTTTTGATAATAGTTTATTCTCTATTGAACAATGCCAACCTCCCGCCCCTTACACAACTCTTAATTCCCCATACCCCATACCCAATATATTTATTATAAAATAATTGAAATCAACTTAACACAATAAAATGTATAATATTGCATAGGATGTATAAAGAAAAATCATTGTATAAGATACTGTACTAATAAAGCTAAGCATTACAATATGTTTTCATGGACTGTTCATTAGTTCATCCTCATCTCCATTTGGTGGATGTAATTCATCTCTTGATTCAAATTCTCTATTGGAACATAGTGCATGTATTGTGTCATATATAGGCTATCAAGAACATATCGATTATCAAGAATGGATATTGACTATAAAAATAGGTGAAATATGTATAGTTATTAAAATTTATTCATTATTAGTCTATTTAATAATTCAATGTAAATATTATTACAATTTTTGTTACCTGGTGGACTAGTAGAGAACAAGGTTTGGGAAATATATTCCTTGTTTCCTAATATTTTTATTTACAATGTTTTTCCCTAAAACAACAAAAATATACAAGTATACCAAATTCATTATAAGTTATCAATATACTCATAACTATAATAATGGTACACTCATGCTATTATCATGGGGATTCTATCCATTTCAAAGATCTCTATCACCCATGTTCTCTTGTATTAAAAATACTAAGACAATAATTTAAAGAAAATAATAAACCATGAGTAAGATCACATTTAATCCAAATTCAAAATAAAAAAAATATTATTTAACTCAACATTCACCGTAGGAGTTTGTGAATTTTCCCTACCTTCCTTACATTCGACCATAGCTTGAAACTTGAACTTGAATGTTAGCTTCATTTCTTCTTTGGTGGGAACTCATTTATACACCTCCAATATTTGAGACTACAAAAAGCCTTAAGGTTATAGCATGGCCCTCTAATTTGAATTAATCAAATGAATCTTTTTCTCTTCTCCTATGTTATGAACACCGAAATAAAATTTTAACTATTGCAAATAGTAATTCAACTTAATAGCTTCAATCTCAATTTTTTACGGTTTGATGTACACTTTCACTCCCATTTTAATACATATTGTGAAGAAGGGATTCCAATAAAGCATGTTCTCCATATTTCTCATCCATTCCAACTTTTGAGTTAGATCCACCATTGTCCCCAAAAGGTACAAAATGTTTCTCTAGAACCACCATGAGGAGGGCCACGTTGTGAGAGATACCAATGACTTCTTCCATATTCAAAACTATATCCTCTACCTCATCCTGAGGGTTTTTATATCTTGACTCATCTGTGATGGATAGGATTTATAGACTTCCTTCTTAAGCCAATTCCTAGATAACGCAACTTCCTATAAAACCCCAAATAAAAATTATTTGATACCAATATTGTAGTGTACCTTTTTCACTACCCAGGTTTCCAAACCTCTCAGTTACCATTCTATACATGAATGATTACATAATTTATACAAAGTTTATAAGCGCATGCATTTAACACAATTAAACACATTTAAATTACAGAGTGAAACATATCTGGTTACTGCTATAATTAAACATTCCATAGCATTCCACAGTAACTCATTTACACAGTGGAAAACATGATACATGAACAACACAGTCATGCCAAATGTGATAAAAACATAATTCAGATACTTATCTTTGAACAGCTGTAGAAATCACCAACCAAGTGCAAGCCTTCCATGAACCTCCCAGCCTTAGACCACACTGTTCATCAACTCAACAGTGGGTCACCCCCGAGTTAGGACCGAGCTCCACCCCAAGGCAAGGAATCCTAGGATAGGCTGAGGTTACAGGGAAGATAGCACACACATCACCAGGAAGAAAGCTCTCCCAGGAATCTCCCACGCTCACTGCCCACAGACCCTCATTCCCCACATGCCTGTTCCACCCGAGGAGAGTGCACCTTCTCTGTCACCTAGATAGTCTTTCGGCTGCCAGTCTCCCTTACCTTGGGTTACAGGAACAGATCGGACCGGAATTCTCCGGGCTCTATGGTAGCTACAGGGTTCCTTCCAGGAGTTCTCTTCTCCCTCTGCGCACTCTCTCACCTGGAGGAGTCGCTCATAGGCCAACAAGCCTCACGCAGTCCAGTACTACGTGGTCACAACAATCCACGGGAAACACAGACAATTTCTTTCCAAAACGGTTCAGCAGTCACAGGATAATCTCACGGGATGATTTCGGAACAGGCTCCACACACAGGCTAGCTCATCTTTTTTTTTTTTCCCAACAACAAAGGATTCTTCCACTCAAGATCAACACAGGGATTCTGGTTTAGGAAATGCACTTCTGGGTTTGCCTAGAATAGACATAGACTCAGAGCTCTGGACAGGGTGTACACGGTTTCCTCTGGACAAACCTAGGCTTTACGGCTTTCATAGTTAAACCAGGGTATTCTGGCACAGATCGTACCGGTTCTACGCTCAGGGGTTCAGTTCCGAATGGAGGAAGATCCCTTCCCACGGTTTAGCTCGGCTCTTTTATTTGCATGCACCAGGGTTGACACTTGTCACCCTGGGAACTGCATGTGTTCCCTCCGTACGCCTTCCTCCCACCACTTGGGAAATCACGTGTCCTTCCAAAGGACTTAGGATAAAATAATATGCACATGGCTCTTTTTGGAAATAATATTAAAATATTATTCCAGGCCTAAGCCCCCTAGGCTTAGCTCCTAGGCTCAACACTCAGTTCCCACCTTCCAGCCCCTAATTCCTTGCCCACTCTGTGGACGCTCAGTCCCCCATCACTCATTCATCGTGGTCGGTCTACACTGGCGGTGTTTATATTTTATTAATTGATCTGCATACATACAAGTACATCAACAGGCTCCTGGCCTTCAACACTTAGGCTCCCTGGCCTATCAAAACAGATAAGCCTACAGCTTATGCAAAATTTGGCTCACCGACCTATAGAACACATTTACAATTCTTTGCATATCACATGATCTGTAACAGGGCTCGGCCTTGGGGACACTACAAATATGGTTTGTAAATTGTTTTTAGTATTCAATTGAAATGGTATATCAAAATGAATATTACAATATTATATAATATTTTATTATGTAGTTTATTACCTTAGATCTTATATTTAATATTACTACAATACCACTCAAAATTATGGAAATAATTGAAACTAAAATGAAATAAATAGGAAAATGAACACACCATCCATAGAAAAGAACAAGAGATGTGAACTATGAAACCTAATAAGAGATAAAACCCATCCAGAAGGTGAGGTATATGCTCTGTGTTTCTTTTCTTAGTTATGAAATTCATGTACAAAGAAAGTGCCACTCATTATGGACTTACCATTGATATTGTGGCCTAAATATCCACTACAAAATGTTTAATATCCTCTATTATGCTTCAATATCCCACTCATATATTCTTTTCTCAGCTATGGAATATTAATAATACCAAAAGAATGGAATCCCTTCGTTTTCTAGTGGCCCAATATTTAACATTGTCTAATAGTTGTCTAGGGTTAGGGTTTTTGCATGCCTCAACCCTCAATTAGTGATATGGATTTTTACCCTACTGATTTTTTTTTAAATTACACACATGACTATCCCCACATGTGTGAGTAATGGTGGTTGACGTGGCATCCACGCAAGGTAGGCCAACTTGTGGGAGGCATACATTTTGCAGAAAAATTATGATTGAGGTTTTTTTAAGATAGTTGGAAATATTTGGTTGTGTAGAAAAATGTCAAGGTGATAGGACCTATTATTACAAATATTTTACCCCAAAAAGTTTCATTAATTCCGCAAATAGGATCTGGAAGTTTTTGGAACCTATATCACCAAAGTAGGACCTATCCCTAAAATGGTCCTTGCAACAGTGTTCCTCCAATATTTTAACCCAAAAAGTACTAAGATAGATGAAGTTTTTTATAATGATCCATCCCAGGTCATCTCTTGTGCAAAATGCTTAAGCTAGAGGTGACTCCTAAGTTTTTTTCTTTCTCTTCTGAAGTTGATAATTGTAGTTTCTAAAAATATTGTTACTTCCCTTGACCTATTGACATTGATGCTTGTGCCAAGTAGATCCATCATTGGATGGTATCCATACAATAGAAATACGTGGAAGCCAAACTAGGTATCATGTGATGTATTGGGTATGTGATATTCTCACAACTTTCTTAGTTTTTGATTGATGTGTGAAGTCCACATCATGGGGAGTGGTAGTGGAAACATTGAAAATATTTCAATTAGAAGAGGGAATGATAGTAGATGATGTGGGATGAATGGATATTGCTAAGAAGACTGTGGATGTTTGAAATGGAATTAGTACTTCAACTTGAGGCGGGGAAAGAACTAGCTTAGGAGTCTTGTTAGAAGGAATATATGGAGGAGGAGGAGACCACGATTGAGTTGATTGTTGAACATGAGCTATTCTAGCAATGGGAGAGTTATGTTGTGTATGTATGTGATGGAGAATATAAATGGATTGAATATTGTAGGGAGTAAATAGAAAGGCATGAGAAATGATTACCATTAGGGTAGGTTATATTGAATGATCTATTTGAACATAGTGAGTGGTGGTCGCATGGTCACAACGTGTCCTAGTTTTCTTAGCAGGGTTGGATACTTTGTGTTGCAAGGTGCGGAAATATACCACAAAATGGGAGTTTGTATTATGGAAATGGCACCATTGTTGGCTGAAATATAAGGGTGGTTCTAGAAAAAGAATGAAGATGAGGGAATTTGTTCTCATGGAAATTTAGGTTTATAGTTATTGATTTGGAAGGAAGGAAGATAGGTCTGTTCTGTAAGTCTACGTTACACTACTATAGAATGGAGTAAGGCATGATCGAGGGTGTTACTCTCACAATAGGTCACTTCTTGATAAAAGGAAAGGAGAAAACTAAAACTAAACTTAATAATGATAACCTCTTTGTAGTCATGGATTTGGAGGTGTATCCAAAGTTGAGTGAAGATTTCAATATATTGATGTACACTTTGATTGGGATATTGAAAAAGTTGCAACCATTGGCACATAAAATATTAACTATACACAAGAGGTTAAAAATTATGTGAATGTCATAGTAGAAAGTATGTGAAGTCTTAATTCACTCCAAAAGTGGTTTGGAAGAGTGGGTTGTACTTAATTACTAGTTATATTTCCACCATGTTAGACCTATACCTTTTAGATATAATTGTATGATATAGAGGAAATGAGATCTGATGATGCCTATGAAAATATTGAAGTATCCATTTAAGCTAGATATCCATAAGTCCATAATGTTTTGTTACATTTATTCACCATTTTTCGGTAGAGATATGAATGTGTCTAGCTATAAAAAGGTGGTGGGAGCATATGTGTGTGCACATAGTATCTCGACGAGGGAAAGAGAAATCTAGGTTGAGGGAGAAAATGAAATTTTTGTGGTAAAAAATTTATGATCTTGGATCATGGCCTATTCATACTAGTCTACACACTAAAATCTTTCCAGCAGTACAAAAGTAACCTCAATCAATGTTTGTATGCATAAGTTATGTCTTCAAGAAGCTAACCTACCATGTTGACCACCGTAGTACTGAGTGGATTTCATGTCAAACCCGTTACTCACAAAAATGGGGCTAGTTAGATATGGATTGTCAAGAATATGTCGGATATTCCAAAACCCTAACACTAATTGAGGGTTGAGGCATGTAAAAACCCTAACCCTATATGACTATCACACTATTTTAAATATTGGGCCACTAGGAAGAGAAGGGATTCCATTTTGGGGGTATTGTTATTGTTCCATAGTTGAGTATAACATATAGGAGTGGGATATATAAGCATAATAGAGTATGTATAATATTGTGTGGTAGTAATTTAGTGGATGGTTTCCATGGAAACTCCATAGTGATTGCTCCTTTATTTGTACTTTCATTTTATAACCAGGAAAAATACAACAGAGAATAGGCCTCACCTTCTATATAGGTTTTCTCTTGTATTAGGTTTCCTAGGTCACATCCGATGTTCATTTTTTTGATGTTGTGTTCATTTTCTTGTTTCTTTTCATTTTGGTTTCACTTCGTTCCATTTGATCACTACACTAGTAATATTAAACCTAAGGTATAAGATAATAAACTACATAATAAAATATTTTATGGTGAGTGAAATAAGTTGGTGGATGATAAAGTGGCAACAAATTCAGAAGGAACATGCACTCATAGAAATGCATGCATGTTTCTAGGAACATGCACATGTTCCTGATGTGACAGGTTTGGAAAAAATTGAACCTCCAATCATCAATCCATGTAGGCACATTCCCAAGAATGTAGAGGCATTATTGAGAAACATGTGTACAAGAACATGTTTGTGTTCCTTCAAACAATTGAGATAAAATAATGTGCACGGGATTTAGGAATGCACATGTGTTCCTAAAGCATGCATGTGTTATTAGGAACATGAATGTGAAGACTTTCCTCTTAACATGAAATATCTCTCTATCCCCCCACTCCCTCTCTCTCTCTTCCCCCCCCCCTCTCTCTCTCTACCCCGATCTCCCTACCTCCATCTATATTCCTCTCTCTCTCTCCAACTGCTCTCTCCCTCTCTCTCACCCAGTGCCTTCCCCCCTCTCTCTCTCTCTTCCTTTTCCCCCTCTTCCCCTAAGTTATTGTCTCCTTCTTCCCCTCTCTCTCTCTACCCCAGTCACTCTCTTTTTCTTCTCTCTACCTTCTTATCTCTCGCTCTCTCTCTCACTCTCACCCTCCTTCCCTCTCCCTCTATACCCCAGTGATATTTTCCTCCATCTCTCTCTCCATCACTCTTTCCTTCTCTGTACCCTCTCAATA
>ML783044.1:110574-121275 GCA_009831015.1 Picea engelmannii | reverse complement strand
CTCTCACACACACACACACACACACACACACACACACACACACATGAAAACCCATCCCTCGTCTTTATTTGTCTGCATTTATCACTCTCCCCTCCTTCCATGTCTCTCTCCCCCCCTCTCTCCCCCATATCTATCTATTTCCATTTCTCTACCTCCCTCCCTCCCTCCCTCCCTTTCTATTTCTATCATCCACCCCTCTTCCACACTCCTTATCCCCCTATGTCACTCTATGTCTCCCTATGTAAATCTCTCTCTCTCAAGAGAGGGGGATATAAAGAACACAAGAGGGAGAGTGAGATATAAGGAAGGAGGGAGAGAGTGGGGGGAATAGGGGAGAGGGAGAGACATAGATAGAGAGAGAAAGGCAGGGGCAGGGACGGAGGGATGGAGAGAGAGTAGGGGAGGTAGGGAGAAATGCAGTGAGAGGGAAGGAGAAGGAGGAGGGTGGAAAGATAAGGGAATAGAGGGGGAGGGGAGAGAGAGAGAGGGATGGATAGAGGGATAGGAAGGAAGATATAGAGAGAGAAAGAGAGAGAGGAAAAAGGAGAGAAGGGAGATGAGAGTAGGATAGAGGTATAGAGTGAGAGGGAGAGAGAGAGAGGAGGAGGAAAATTTGGATAGATAGGGATATTGAAAGAAGGAGATAGGGAAATAATGTTAGAGGGGGAAGAGAGATATGGGGGGAGAGATAAATATAGGTACCGGAGTAGTAAGGGAGAGAGGGGTAGAGAAAGAGGTTAGAGAGAGAGAGAGAATGAGATATAGTGGGAGAGGATGGAAGAGAGATGGAAATGGGATAGAAATAGATGGAGGGAGATAAATGGGAAGAGAGTGGTAGAGGGAGGAGTGAGAAGGAGAAGAGTAGAAGGGGAGAGAGTGAATGAAAGAGAGGGAGAGTGGTGGGAGAGAGAGAAGGGTAGAGAGGGAGGGAACAAGAGTGAGAGAGAGAGAGAGATAGAGAGAGATGGGGGGAGAGTGAGTGAGAGAGAATAAAAGAGAGAGAGTGTGTGGGGGGGTGATAGAATGAGAAAAAGGGAGGGGGGAGAGAGAGAGGGTGATGCAGGAGCATCATTGGCAAGCGCACAGAGGCAGGACCACTCAACACGTGTGAGTTCTTCCAGAAATTCAACGTTGACAGTTGCAGCCGATTTTGAAATCCACCTTAATTCATCGTAATTCACCTTTGGAGGCACGCTTGAACCGGTGCTGGATTTTACCTTTTGAGGCACGTTTTGAAAATTGTAAACAGAGCAGGGGTTTTCACTTCGGCTCTGGAATGTGACTGAACTAAGATAGAGTAGGATGAATGTTAGAGTAGGCAAGTAGCCAGGGGAAATCCTAGAAACATTTTTTGAGTTATGTAGAAGTTGGTACCCCGAGTTAGAAAGAAGGACAATACAGAGATACATTAGCTATAAGAGAGAACGACAAGTTAGTAGGAGATCTCAATCTTTTGAGTGACTATAATTTTGAATGTATTGTGTAACCAGTGGGCACTTGTGAATATAACAGAATGGAAAATTGATCAAAATGTGTGGTGTTTGGACTGTGTGCATTTTCCTATTATTTTCTATTTTCATGAACAAGTGGATGGAACTATGAATTTTTCTAGTTTCAATTGTTTCTCTTCATTGGAAGCTCTGCAAGGTGTGCATCAATCCAAAGAGGAACACCATGGATCTGAGTTATCGAAATCCCTCAGACACAAGGAGTGCGCGGGAGATCGAAGTCTGAACTAGACAAAGTTCAGGAGGAATAACACTTCAGAAGTGTTATCGAGATCCAAGAACTCATTCCCTAGAAGAGTTCAAGACCAAGTCTTCGAGGACTTAGAAAATTTTCTAAGTCTGAAGTGAGTAAAATCTTGGGAGGAAGAATGTCGTCGAGCATTGGATTGTAGTGGAAAATCTCACGGACCATTCGATTTGAGTAAGGAACGCAGACTTTAACGCTGCGTAAATCCAGGAGTGGAGTTCCTGGAGACATGGACGGATGGTGGAGAGTCCTTGAGGAGAAATTCCGAAACCCCAAAGGCCGTTGGATTAGGTGGGGCTGCGAGGAGGTTAGCGGCAAGGGCTTCTTGATGCCCAAATCTCGAGGGGAGTAGTGACCGTTGATCACAAGAAGATCTGGATCGTTGGTCCATTTTGGGATTTCAGGTACCGTGAGTTGGAAAGATAGAGACTTTTGTCTTTCAGAATCCTGAACTGTGAAATTGCGAAGTCAGAATTCAATTGGAACCATTGATCCCAGGGATCATGTTGAGTTGTTGATCGAACGCCAGGATATTTCGACATTTCGGCAACCGGGGGCTCGAAGAGTGAAGGGACGGGACGCTGGACTTGTGAAGTCTTGGTCCTCGATATTTTGGCATTTTGGGTTTCGGCAGTTGAAGAGTCAAGGAACTTGCATCAGGATCCACGAAGTCACAAAATCCAAAATTCCTTCTCGGTAAAAGTCTCGATCAGCCCTTTCGACATTTCGACATTTCGGGCACCGGGGGTTCCAAGGGGCAGAGATATCCCTTATAACCGGATTTCCTGAAATCAAGAAACCTGAAGTCACGATTCACAAAAACCAGGAGGATAAGGCACTGGGACATTTTGGCTTTTTGGTGACCGGAGACTCCAAGGAACAAGGATACTCCTTGTGTCTTGATTTCGTGAAACGTGAAATCCCGAAGGAATAAGCACTGGTACATTTCATCATTTCGGCTACCGAAGGTTCGGAGGATAAAGGAATGGGACACTTGACTCGTGAAGTCCCAGTCTTCGATAAGCACCCTTTTTCATTTGGCGCAAGGTCACGACCCTTGGTCGTGTGCTGTGAGAGCTCACGCTTGGCGCTTGGAAAAGCCAGCTGAGAATTGGTGAAGGGACTTGTGTGTTCATTCGAAGGGTTCCAGTTTGGGACCAAAAGAGTCGTTTCGACTTTGGAACCAGAAGATCCTGACCGAGAGGTCGTGCAGCCCTCAGGAGGGATAGGGGGTCTGCAATAGAGGGAGGGGTATGGGGAAGAGAGAAGGGGGAAAGTAAGTAGAAAAGGAATGAGAGAGAGTGTGGTAATGAGCGGGTGAGGGAGAGATATAGAAAGAGAGGGAGGGTAAGAGAAAGGCATGGGGAAGAGTCGGGGAGAGATAGAGGGAAAGAGGGAGAGAAGTAGAGAGAGGAAGATGGGGGAGAGAAAGAGTGATCCACCGGACCTTTTAATGACTTATGGTTGAGTTTTAATTTTGCATGCGTTAATTAACCATTTGAGAAACTTAGTGAAAGAATGAAGAAAGAAGAGAAATTGTAACAGACATATACACATTTAAAGATCTGAAATGAAATATAAGACAACAAACCATAACATGCAGATTGATAACGGAGTTCGGCACAACTTTGCCTACGTCTTCGAGCCTTTTCTCTATGGGGGAGGCTTCTTTATTTCTGTTCAAATGCTCAAAAGTACATCTCTGCAATGCCAAATGGATACAAGACTGATCTCGTCATGTTCTTCCAGATCTCTAGAACCATACAAAGAAAACGGCATGCAAAACGGACGTCCGGAGCTCCCAGAAATGATCTGACAACGTCTCCTCCTCAAAAGCTTCTCTGCCTCAAAATGGCTTTGGCTTGGCTTCTCCTCAACATAATTCTTCTATGAATGCCCTCCAATGCCTCAAACAGGCTTGGGTTATATAGCTGGGAAAGTTGGTTTCTTATCCCCAACTTCCTCCGAAAAAGTAGGCTCCAAAACTACCCAATAACTCCTAAAAACCATTAAAAATAGGCTTAATTACCATTAAAACCCAAAAATTGGTTATAAAACCCACTTTATAGTTATTTGGGCATAATCCCCCTCTTTCCCAGCATGGGCCCCCTTGACAGGGTCATATGGGTTCATATGGCCAAGCGCTAGCCCAAAGGGCTAAGCGCTGGCCCCTCTCCATACAATACTTTGCAATATATTTTATAATGTGGGTTTTACATCATAAGAAATAATTTGGTGTATTGGAAAAGTCCATTTCTTAAGGTGTTGGGCTTGGTGGTGGTCATGGGTTCAAAACCCATGGACCCCAAAACATTTTTTTTTTTTTTGAAACATGCCATTTCAACTGATGACTCGGTGCCACGTGGCATCTCCCCATTTGTCGGATTAATGCCACTTGTCAGTTATTGACTAGTCCAGTTGCTTGCCACATGTCTGCCTTGTCAGCGAACCTACCCAATCACCATCAGCCAGAGAGTGCCACATCATCTCCTGCACAGTCAGCATGCTGATGTCATCAGCGTTGACTTTTTGACTAGTTGACCTTTGACTTTTTACATGTTTGGGCTTCTGATCAGAACGTGATAAATTTTTCATACGGAGCCCGTTTGACAAAGTAAATATACCTCCAAAATAGGGAAGACGAGATGGACGCAATGGCATTGGTTTCGTTGGATTTTGAGCACTTTCCTTTTTGAGCATTTTTCAAGCCCTGTTAGGCTACTGGATCCGATTTCGGATCAAAGAGGGAGGGGAATATATCAAGTGAGTGAGTTAGTGAGAGAGAGAGAGTTCAACAATGTAAGAGAGAGGTCAGAGAGAGAGGGTAATATATAGGCAGAAAGGGAGAGAGGGGTATAGTGAGAGGGGGGAGAGAGAGTGAGTGAGTGGCTGAGAGAGATAGTTTAGGAGGTATTGAGAGATGGGTAGAGAGAAAGAGATATGGATGGGGATACAAAGTGAGGGGAAGAAAGGAATAGATGCAAGAGAGAGAGAGAGACAGGGAGGCATAGAGAGTGGGGTGAGAGGGAGATAATAGGAGAGAGATGAAGAGAGAGATGGAGATGAGATGGAGAGAGAGAGGTGGGGAGGGAGGGAGAGAGAGAATTGTGGGAGAGAAGGATAGAGAGAGGGGGAAAGTGTGGGGAGAGAGGGAGGGGGAGATATTGATTGATCGATCTATTGAGAGAGAGAGGGGGGGGAGATAAAGGGGAGGAAATAGAAAGTAGGAGAGAAAGAGAGAGAGTGTTGGGGAGAGAGAGGAATATAAGGAGAGATGGAAGGAGGTGGAGAGACAAGGGAGATGGAGAGAGAGAGAGAGAGAGAGAGAGAGAGAGAGAGAAAGAAAGAGAGTGTGGTAGAGAGATATCAAAGGGAACAATGGGGGAGAGAGAGGGAGAAAGAGTGACACAAGGAGAGAAGGGAAGAGAGATATGGAGATGGAGATAGAGAGGGAGGAGAGAGTGAGCTAGGGAGAGGGAGAGTGAGGTTAGAGAGAAATAAAGGAAGGTAGAGGGAGGGAGGGAGGGAGGGAGGGAAGAGGTGGTGGGAGAGAGAGAGATAGAGCAAGAATTAAATTGTGTTAATAGGAATGTGCACGTGTTCATGTTGCTAATAGTGTGCACACATTTTAGGAACATGCATCCACGTTCCTAAAGCATGAACATTATTTTAATTTCAATTTTTTTTCGGGCGAGAGTGACATCTCTAACATACATGTTTTCCGAATTGGTTTCCTCGAATTTAGGTTTGGGATGACAAACCTAGTGGTTCGATCTACAAATACATACAAACATTCATTTTTATGAATTTTTCTCCATGTTTGTGTTTCTGACATTGTTTTTCTATAGGATACATAATTCAACTATTGAAGAAACTAAAGTCACATATAGATTTGGCTGTGCAAGTTCCAAATATACATTTTTTTTTTAATTAATAATGTTTACTATTTTTAATCTATTTTTGTCTTGACATATATCAAAATCCCATAATACATACTTCTCTTATTTGTTCTATATATATTTTTTGGCTTAACCATTTCTCAAATGAGTTATATGCAGACATAGAGGATACTGATATCTACAATTTAAAAAAAAATAATGTTTTGATCATGTTAAGACCCTCTTACCCTGCACAAACAAAATATGTGTAATTTTAGTGACATGTTGACTTTCATAATTTAAAAAATATATAAAATTATAATTATAAATTTCTAAAAATTACACGGCACAAGAAACATAGGTTCTCTACAAGTATACAAGTTTTTGGAATCAAATCCCATAATTAAGGTACTCAACACCTACATGAACAAAAGCATATACCTTATATTTTGTCGGAAAAATAAGATACCATTGTTAGAAAAAATCAAATTTGACATAGTTATTCACAATTTGTATGAATAAAATTTGTATATTCAGAAAGCTTAATAAATTTCTTATGTTTCATCTTCTTACATGATATTCAAATTCATTGTAAAATTACCTTGAATAATCCCTCCAAGTTAATAGATTGATGTTTTTCCAGGTTTGCATTGCCACTAATGCATCATGAGAGACCATCATTAGCTTTCATTCACCCTTAAAAATATTGTAAGATCTATTGTGAAGAACTATTCTAGTGGAATATACATGGTAGTTTGTATATCATATTGGTATCAGATAAATTTTATTTCAGTTTTTTGGGGAAAGTTGCAAGATCCATGAATTGGCTTAAGAAGGAGTCTCAAAATCATAGCCATGGAGGATGAGTATAGTCGTTAAAACCCTATATATGAGGAAGGGGAGATATTTTAAAATCCAAAAAATGAAGTCCCTGATATATCTCACAACATGGCCCTCCACATGAAATACTTAGAAAATAATTTTCGAATTTTTAAAGAGGTTGGTGGCTATAATTAAGAAGTAGGACCAATTGAGAAATAATGATATAATGAAGAACTAAGAGAAGAGATAACAAAAATATCTAGAGAAATAGAAAACAAGTTATAGGGTCATAAATGCTTCACAATATGTGTTCAAAATGTAACTGAAATTGGACATCAAACTCTACCAAGGAAATATTTATGTTTTTAAGTTGAACCATTTGTTGCAACATTTAGAAGTTTATTTCAATTTTCTTAATATAGGAGAAGAGAAAAAAAAAAGTATTTTCTGAACTAAATTTAGAGGTCTATGCACTAACTTGGTGGGAAAGACACATATACACACTTACACACTTAAGTTGGAGTGTGATTCTGTAGTAAGTAAGTGAGAGACATTTAAAATCCTAACCAAGTCCTGGTTCCACCCTATTGGGTATGTAGAGGACCAATGGGTCCATTGGCATCACTTCATATAGAGGAACGGGTAGACTGTGTGTGTAGACCACTATGTTCCAAAATATGGTCATTATGTTGTGTATATCTCCCAATGACCCCGATATACTCCCAAAGTATTTGGGATTTATGCATGCTCATTAATCGATGTGAGTAATGGGATTTAAACCTATAACAATTGATTAGGCTTATGTGAAAGAATAATAATTCAAGAATATAGACAATAATAAAGGATAACCAAGTGGTTCCAAAACCAAATACCGCCAATATGCTTCCAAGGAGAGGAAGAATAAATTAAAATAAACTAACAAGAAGACAACATTCACTGCACATCAGTGAAAGGATCCAAACAACCACTATAACCATTGTAATATTGGTAGTCACTCCAAAGATAAGTGTTTCAAGCTACATCCATATATGAATGAAAGGAAATTTAATAAGGGTTCCAAGAATAACATGTTAGCCATGGATTCGGTAAGCACGGTAGAGATAAATTTGGATATAAATGAAAATATTGTCCACACTATTGTTTAGAAGGAGGTGAATTTGAGTAAAATTCATCACTAGGAAGAGAAGGAGATGAATAAACTCTTCCATTTTAATATCCAGGTCAATAATAAAAATTCGGATGCTCTATTCGATTCCATTTCATAGGCTAACCTCATAGAAGAATATCTGGTCAACAATCTTGGATTGGAAGTTCATGATCATCCTAACCAATATCCATTGGGATGGGTAAATAAGGATGTGGGGGTAAAGGTCATGAAATAGTATAATATCAAATATTATATAAGTGAAAACTATATTGATGAAGTAGAGGTAGGATTAGTATAACTTGATGTGTGTGATGTAGTTTTTTTAAGCCAAGTCTACATGTTTTTAAGGGATGCAATGTTCATGAAGAGAGAAAACTAGTACCACTTGACCAAGGATGGAAATATTTTCAACATCAATGCAAACAAAGGTAAATCCAACATAATTCTAGCCATTTCTACACAATACAAGAAATATGTTAGTTATAGCAGGAATTTTGTAATCCCTTTCTTAAGACAGGGTGAAATAGGTGACAAATCCATAAAAGTAAAGGCATATTTAGAGGGATGTACTTATCCCTGTTGGGTAGCCCAGTTGGTTGGATCCCCTTCTACCACGTCATTGGCCCTTTTTCATGAGGTCGTGGGTCCAATTCTCTGGGTCTGTCAGGGTTAGGTGCATCGAATCATGGCCACCCGGATGTGCCCCTTCGGTTGGATAGTCGGTGAACCTATTACGAATAACACACACACACACACACACACACACACACACATAGGAATGTACTCAAGAGTATAAAAATCAATTGGAGGAGTTATTTTTTGAATACATAGGAGTGTTTAAGGAGCCTTAAGCATTAGCACTTATGAGGGAAGTGGGGCATGAGATCCAGTTATTTCTTGACTCCCCACTTTCAAATATTGGGTTGTATAGACAATTCATCCTGCAAGAAAATGATGTGAAGAAACCATCATAGTAGCTACTAGAGAAGGGAGTAATTCGACTGAGAACCTCACCTTGTGGGTCAGATATTATCATAGTATTGAAAAAGGAGAGGAATTGGTGAATGTGTATTGACTATATATATTTGAAAAGGACCACCCTTAAGAATCGTTACCTTATCTCAAAGATCAATGATTTGTTAGATCAATTTCAACATGCCAAGTTCTTCACCAAGTTGGATCTCAAACTGGGATACCACCAGATATGATTTAAATAATAGTACACCTTGAAGTCTTCCTCCACCAGATATGATTTAAATTAAAACTAAACTTAATAATGATAACCTCTTTGTAGTCATGGATTTGGAGGTGGATCCAAAGTTGAGTGAAGATTTCAATAAATTGATGTACACTTTGATTGGGATATTGAAAAAGTTGCAACCATTGGAACATAAAATATTAACTATACACAAGAGGTTAAAATTTATGTGAATGTCATAGTAGAAAGCATCTGAAGTCTTAATTCACTCCAAAAGTGGTTTGGAAGAGTGGGTTGTAGTTAATTACGAGTTATATTTCCACCATTTTAGAGCTATACCTTTTAGATATAATTATATGATATAGAGGAATTGAGATCTGATGATGCCTATGAAAATATTGAAGTATCCATTTAAGCTAGATATCCATAAGTCCATAATGTTTTGTTACATTTTCTCACCATTTTTTGGGAGAGATATGAATGTGTCTATCTATAAAAGGGTGGTGGGAGCATATGTGTGTGCACGTAATATCTCGATGAGGGAAAGAGAAATCTAGGTAGAGGGAGAAAATGAAATTTTTGTGGTACAAAATATATGATATTGGATCATGGCCTATTCATACTAGTCTACACACTAAAATATTTCCAGCAGTACAAAAATAACCTCAATCAATGTTTGTATGCATAAGTTATGTCTTCAAGAAGCTAACCTACCATGTTGACCACCGTAGTACTGAGTGGATTTCATGTCAACCTCATTACTCACAAAAATGGGGCTAGTTAGATATGGATTGTCAAGAATATGTCAGAGAATCCAAAACCCTAACACTAATTGAGGGTTGAGGCATGTAAAAATCCTAACCCTATATGACTATCACACCATTTTAAATATTGGGACACTAGGAAGAGAAGGGGTTCCATTTTTGGGGTATTTTTATTGCTCCATAGTTGAGTATAGCATATAGGAGTGGGATATATAAGCATAATAGAGTATGTAGAATATTGTGTGGTAGTAATTAAATGCATGGTTTCCATGGAAACTCCATAGTGATTGCTCCTTTATTTGTACTTTCATTTTATAACCAAGAAAAACACAACAGAGAATAGGCCTCACCTTCTATATAGGTTTTCTCTTGTATTAGGTTTCCTAGGTAACATCCGGTGTTCATTTTTTTTTATGGTGTGTTCATTTTCTTGTTTCTTTTCATTTTGGTTTCACTTCATTTCATTTGATCACTACACTAGTAATATTAAACCTAAGGTATAAGGTAATAAACTACATAATAAAATATTTTATGGTGAGTGCAATAAGTTGGTGGATGATAAAGTGGCAACAATGTCAGAAGGAACGTGCACTTGTAGAAATGCATGCATGTTTCTAGGAACATGCACATGTTCCTGATGTGACAGGTTTGGAAACACTTGAACCTCCAATCATCAAGACACATAGGCCGATTCCCAAGAATGCATGTGTGTTCTCAATAACGCACACACTTTATTGAGAAACACGTGTACAAGAACATGTGTGTGTTCCTTAAAACAATTGAGATAAAATAATGTGCATGGGATTTAGGAACGCACAAGTGTTCCTAAAGAACGCATGTGTTATTAAGAACATGAATGTGAAGACGTTCTTCTTAACATGAAATATATTTCTATTCCCCTACTCCCTCTCTCTCTTTCTCTCTTTCCCTCTCTCTTTCTCTGCCCCCATCTCCCTACCTCCATCTATATTCCTCTCTCCCTCTCCAACCACTCTCTCCCTCTCTCTCACCCAGTGCCTCCCCCCCTCTCTCTCCCTCTCCCTCTCTCTTTTCCCCTTCTTCCCCTCAGTTATTGTCTCCTTCTTCCCCTCTCTCTCTCTACCCCACTCACTCTCTTTTTCATCTCTCCACCTTCTT
>ML783044.1:89585-101301 GCA_009831015.1 Picea engelmannii | reverse complement strand
GTTTTCTACATGGATGATGGTAGCTTCAGTAAGATGTGACAGGGTTGCAATGGCTAACGATATACTGTCAGTTGTCATGATTGTGTTACAGATGATCGTGATGAGGCAGGTGCACAGGACTGAGTTCAGAGACAGAGAGCAAGCTGGGTGGCCTATCCCGAGCTTGTCAAGTGGTCAGTAACCTTTTGGGGACCAAAAGGTCTTATTGTTGGGAGGTGTGATCCGAAATCGGATTCAGCAGACTGTCAGGGCATAAAAAATGCTCAAAAATGAAAGTGCTCGGAATCCGACGAAACCAACACCATTGCGTCTGGCTCGTCTTCCTGATTCCGGTGGTATAATTTTTATGTCAAACGGAGTCCGTATGAAGAAGATATCGCATTCTGTCCGCCAATCCAAACAGGCAAAATTTTGGATGCTGACTGTACCTGTCCGTATAGTCCGTACAGACACGTGTCAGTCCGTACAGCTAACGTGGCGGCGTCCGTACAGTGATGTGGCGATTTCGTACAGTGACACGTGGCAGCGACAGGAGAGGACACGTGGCGGTTCCGTACAGGACACGTGGCAGCACCGGAAGGCAACACGTGTCAGTCTGATTTGGCATTTTCGGCGCGCACTTGGACCAATCCTGAAGTGACACGTGTCACCACTGGAAGGGTGACATGTGGCAGGGTGACGTTAGCAGGTGACGTGGCAGGCTTGCGTGGCAGTACTGACTGGGCGTACGGCGGATGATGTGGACCAATCAGGTGTTGACACATGGAACGAGATGACATCAGCAGCGTACGTGGCGGATGACGTCAGCATCGTACGGCAAGTGACGTGGCAGTGATGTGGGCAAATCAGCGATGGACACGTGGCATCTTCTGGTTGGATGGCGTGAATGAATCAAATGCCGACACGTGGCACTGTTCAGGCGAATGGTAAGGTGCCACGTGGCCCAATCACGGGCTGCCACATGGCACCCCGAGTTTAGTCAATAACAGCTATGTCAAAAATTATTGAGGACTGGGGGATTTGAACCCCGGACCTCCTCCTCCTTCTACGCCTTATGAAAGTCCGACCAACCACCATACCGCGCGTTATTTCTTGTTTATGATGCGGGTGTTTGGCTATTTGAGTTGGGTGGTAAGGTTTGCCCGCGGATAAAAGGGCTGGGGCTTGGCCCCAGCCCTTGGCGCACATGGCCGCACGACAGGACCACCGGCGGGGGTTCATTCCTATTCGGGCATGGCGGTTGTAAAACGTTGGGCCATGGTCATATATATACGCCATAAGACCAGGGGCTCTACCACTAAACGCACGGGGGCTATAATCATATGCGCGGGGTTATATGGGTGTAGCAATGAAACCAGGTGCTGGCGCGTTTTGGGTGGCCCGCGCTTAGCCCTTTGGGCTAGTGCGTGGCCACATGGTATGTTATATGACCATGAAAGGTGCGCGCGCTCGGGTGTAAGGGGCTAAGCCAAATTGCAACTAATTTATAGTTAAAAGTGGGTTATTTTAACCACTTTTTAATTAATTAATGTAATTTAACCCTTTATTAATGTAATTGGGGGTTATTAGACATTTTTAAAGCCTAATTCTTGGGAGGAAGTTGGAGATTGAAACCAACTTTCCCAACTATTTAACCAAGGACATGTTGAGGCCAGTGGGTCAGATTTTGAAATCTTTTGGATGGTTTTGGAGAGCAAAGATGCTGAGGCAAAGCCAGGTCTAATCCAGTTTGAGGCAGGGAAGCTGTTGAGGTAGAGATGTTGTCGGACGATTTCTGAGAGTTGGTATATCTGTTTCAGGTGCCGTAAGTTGTTCAAGATTCTAGAGATCATGGCGAACAAGACCAGATCAGTCTAGGATCCAATCAGCAATTGTAAAGATGTATTAATAAACTTTCAAAAAGAAATCAAGAAGCCTCCCTCACAGAGAAAAGGCCCGGAGACGTAGGCAAAGTTGCCGAACTCCGTTATCAAACTTGTGCATTATGGTTTACTGTTTTCATTCCATTTCAGATTTGCAATTATGTTGATGGCTGTATAATTCATTTGCTTTTCTTTCTCTTTCGTTAAGTTTCCCAGTGGTCAATTAATTCATGCAATTAAAAAACTCAACCATAAGTCATTTCGAAAAATTCTGACGGATCAAGAAGGTAGTAATTCGACTGAGAACCTGACCTTGTGGGTCACATATAATCATAGTATTGAAAAAGGAGAGGAATTGGTGAATGTGTATTGACTATATATATTTGAAAAGGACCACCCTTAAGAATCGTTACCCTATCTCAAAGATCAATGATTTGTTAGATCAATTTCAACATGCCAAGTTCTTCACCAAGTTGGATCTCAAACTGGGATACCACCAGGTATGATTTAAATAATATTACACCTTGAAGCCTTCCTCCAAGACAATTCAAGTTCTATATGAATGCATAATGATACATTTTGGTTTATGTAATGCACTAACTACATTTATGCATTTGATGAATGATGCATTGGGTTCATTTCTAGATTCATTTATGATAGTGTACTAAGATGATATATTGGTTTATATCTCTACCTATGAATACCATATCTCACATATAATGTAGGTTTTAAAGACTCTAAAAAAGAATTAGCTACTGGATAACCTTAATAAATATGAGTTTTCTTTGTAGCCATTGGTGTATTTAGGGTATGCAATTAGTGGAAGGGAACTTAATATAGATCACATGAATATGGAGGTCATCCTCAAGTGGTAAGTTCCTTCTAATTTCAGTAAAGTTAGGAATTTTTGGGGGGTATTGAAGTACCTATATTAGTGTATAGAATCATTTTCAACTGCATTCACAACCCTTTATTCCATAGTAAATAGTGGTAAGGTTTCCTGGTGGGGGAAGATTCAACAATTTTTTTTTGATGAGATGAAAGAGAATATTAGTAAAACACTAGTTCTTTCACTACCTAATTTTTATAATCCTTTCGAAGTTGATATGGATGAAATTTGATATCTTATGGCGCATGTATTCATGCAAGGAAGTAATATTGTATGCTATCATTTTAAAATGTTTCATGCTGGAGTCCTAAACTACTCTACACATGATAAGAAAATGTATTCCCTTGTTCAAACTATTAATAAGTGTAAGAAATATCTAATGGATAAGGAAACCATTATCCACATTGATCACATATCACTCTAGTATTTGGAGGACCAAGGTAAGATTCAACAAACCAGACACTACAAGTGGATAGGGTTTTCTAGAAGTTTGACCTAGTAATCAAATATAAGAAGGGAAGAACTAATAATTTGGAATAAACGGTTTCAAGTCCACACATATCCATGATTACATTATTTGGTATTTTTTATGCACATGATCATATTACCCATGATACATACAAAAAATATGATGACTTTAAAGAGGTGCTTATGCCGCTAAAAGGCTAAATTAACATAAAAGAGGGTGAATGTAAAGATAACTATAATCTCCAAAATGGGTTTCTCTACAAAATTGATAAGCTTTAAGTTCCTAAAAATGAAAATTTCATCTCATCAAAGAGGCTCGCCTTCTGGGTTGTAGAAAATTTTTGTGTTGGGAATATAGTTTGCAACTTATAGATCTATGTGTAGTATCCCATAATGAAATAAAATGTAGCTCAATTTTCTATAGGATGCATTATTTTTTATACTATCAAGCCTAGTAACATAAATTAAGGTTTACACCATCCTTTACCTATACCAACTAAACCCCATCATAGCATATCAATGGATTTTGTGGGTGGTTTTCAAACAACTATGAAGGGACATCACTATTCTTTTGTAGTAGTTGATAGGTTTAACAATATGTGCATTCTTATGACTTGTAAAAACACCATCAAAAGAAGAGAAACATGTACTTTGGAAATTTCTAATGCACTTTGGGATACCAAGGACCATCATCTTAGATAGGGATAACATATTTCTTAATTCTTTTTGGACTACAGCTTGGGAGAAGATATGCACCATGTTAAAGAGATGTACAACTTTCCCTCCATAGATATATGGGTAGAAAGAAATAGTAAAAAATACTTTGGTTCATCTATTCAGTTTTTACAATCAAAATCATCCAAAGAAATCAGATAGAAATTTGATTTATATTCAACACTATTATAACAAAGAAGTCCACAATTATTCTGATAAGTCCCCATTTGATTTTTTTTTTGGGTATTTTGGGTATACGGATAATAAGGAGGGGTGATGGATGGAATCACAGGAAATGCATTGAAAGTAGAAACATTTGTTGAAAATATTATACAAATCCATATGCAAGTATAGGAGACATTGAATAAGTCACATAAAAACTGAAAGGCATGACATGATCGACATAAAAATGAGAAAACATTCAATGTGGGAGATATATTTTGATTGAATATGAACAAACAAATGTTATAGGGTCCTAACAAGAATATTAAGTCTTTTCGATATCTTCCTCTTAAAGTATTGGAGAATCTTGGTGATAATCCCTATAGACTCAATCTACCCCCATATGTGTGCATTTACTAAGTAGTGAATCTGGGAAATATGAAACACTATGATCGTTCCATATTTGATCATGAAACTAATGTGAAGGTCCTACCTTCCATAGAGGACTTAGCACTATAATCTTAGCCAATGTTGGATTCAAATACAATTTTGTAGAAGAAGTATACAACTACCAAATAGGGGTAATACATAGCCTAGTAGGTTGTATAGAAAGGACAACTTCCAAGAATGACCAAATGGTATTGTAGGGAGAAGGCAATGGGAAATTTTCATCACTTCATTTAGTAAACTATTTTCACGACCAAAATCCTCCCTAAATGAGGAGGTATGATCTATACTAAATAATTATATAATTTTTCATCTATCTTGGTATTCTTTTTTGAATGAAAAATTTGCAGGAATTGACTTGCAGTGAACAATTTAGGGGCATGTCATAGTTGGGTGATTTAGGACCTTAAAAATTCCAAATATGATATGACATAAGAAATCAAACCTTTATTGGTCAAAACTTTCCAAGGTTAGTTCCTATCCCCTCAATGTTATTCTGCACATTGAAATATTTCCAACAATGATAAAATTAACCCAATTGAAGTTCATATGTCGATGTTATGCATCTTGCAATTTAACCTACCCTGTTTACCACCATGGTACCGAGTGGATGCCACATAAACCCCCAATACTTACACACATGGGTATAGTAATCTATGTAATTTAAAAAGTATTATAAAGGATAGAAAACCCTAACACTGATTGAGGATTGAGTCATGTAAAAACCTTAATCCTATCCCTAAAAGGTTATTAGGTTATGTCAAATACTAGGCCACTAGGAAGATAATGGGTTTCATTCTTTTGGTATTATTATTGTTCCACGGTTGATAAGAGAATATATGATTGGGATATAAAATCATAATAGAGAAGGTATAATATTCTATAGCATAAATTCATGCCATGGTGTCCATGGAAACTTCATAGTGAGTGCCCCTTTATTTGTACTCGCATTTCATGAATGACAAAAAGAGAGAAGAGAATAGGACTCACATTTTAGATGGATTATAATATGTATTTGGTTTCTTAGGTTACATATTTTGTTCATTTGTGTGAATGGCATGTTCATTTTATTGGTTCTTTCATTTTTCTTTTAATTATTTCCATAATTTTGAGCATTACCCTAGTAATATTAAATTTGATATCTAAGGTAATAAATTGCATAATAAATATTTCATAAGATTGTAACATATGTTGTGATGAAATGTTCTAGTGGAGTATATATGGTAGTTTAAAAATTATCATGACTCATAAATACAAGTTAATACCTATAATCATAAGTGAACAAACTAGAATCTATTTCAATTCATAATAGGAACAATAATAATCTAGCATATTCATCAACAACTAAAAACAATTATCTTATATAAATATTTCACCAAATGGTTGTATAATAAGGATGTTCCACCCAACCATAGGATTTCTCTTTCACTTAATCTCTCTACAATAGAATCCAACCCCAAGCTAGAGCTATGAATCCACTAGGGTGAATTTATTATGGTTGGATCTAGATATCTTCACATAGCCCAATTCCAAGAATTTATAAGTTAATTCACTCTAAATAAATCCCAATATAACAAACCTATTTTTTCCTTAGCATACACAACCCAAGTAATGGGATCTCTTTCTTTCCTAATAGTGATCTCTCACCACTTTCCTCTAGGGATCAAATATAGGCTAGATAGGAAATATCATTGCTGGAATTCCAAGGATTATATATTGTAGCTAAATTTAATAAAAAACAACAATTATCATTACATACATTCACAATTGTCTCATAATCCATGCCATCAATATTATATAATTTAATTACACCATTAATATGACAACTAAAGCCTAAAGGAGAAAAATCCAAGGAAGAGTGAACGTGAATAATAAATTTTACATGCCCAAAAATCAAGAGATATATTTTCATGCATATAAGAGATGAAATGCCTTCATAAGAAGTCCACTTATATCTCTTTTGGAAACTAATAGCAAGGTTAAGAACTTAAGATAAACATAAATCAATGGTTTAATTGTAACATCCCGCTCTGACGCACTTAGAAAACTTATTTTTTGAGGACACTTGCTCGCAAGTGATCTGGATTTTTATGGTGATCAAACATTTATCCTTGATGATGATGCGTTATGATAGATGGCCTGATATTCTACTTCTTTGATATAAACAGGCGCTATTGACTCTGTTTTATTGAGTGTGCAGGGTTTTTGACCTGGAGGATGCAAAGGCATCGAAGGAACCCCTTGGACTCCGGATTGAGTCAGGGAGTGTGCTATTTGAGTTGATTTATTTACCATGATATTTTATTGATTAGATGATATGTTGTTGACATGTTCTGACATGATGGTTGATGATGCAGGCTGACGATAGCTTGCCAACCAGACTCACATATGGAGTAAAGGGGCCACACACGATTTCCAGAGAGGTTGAGGGAGAGGTGTGGACAGCAGCCCTGCCGCAACCTACTAGCACTCCCGCCGTGGCTCGAACTATAGGTTAACGATTACCTAGTTTGAGAGGATCCACAATGCCATGAGGGCAGACTGTGACATTTGCTCGCGATGATTCTAAGGGGCACGAAATAAGGCGGGGGCCTTATTCCTTAGAGCCCTTAGTCTCCCACAAGTTCACCTGGAAGAGTGTTGACTCCAGGGGCTATAGATGACTACCAATCAGTCAAGTCGGCGAGTGACACCCTTGGATCACGTGGTGCATCCTGAAGGGAACGTCGCACAAAAGAAACACAAGTTGGCGAGTGCCACCCTTGGAGAACGTGGTGCATCCTGAAGGGCACGTCGCGCAACAAAAAGAAACAAGGCGAGTGGCACCCTTGGAGCACGTAGTGCGTCCTAAAGGGCATGTCGCATTGAGGGTGATGATGAGACAAACCTAGATGACCCTAAAGACCTTAATGCCTGAAGAAATTCTCAAAATGACTCCCCTAATTAATTGTCGCCGAGTTCAAATATAAACCTAATTTTAAAACATCTCTAAGATAAATTTTGATAAGCCCTAAGAAAAGATCCTACAAAAAAAAATAAACATAAGGGTGTAAACTAAAACCCTCCTAAGTGTTAGTTAAAGTCTTCTTAAATTAAGGGGGGGGTAAAGTAATGAGGGAGATAAATTAATTCAAACCCATGGTTTTTAAATGAGAAAGAAGAAATAAAACTAATTAAAGTGTGGGAGTATAAAAGTTAAGATTTTAAAAATATAATGAAAAGACTATTAAGCGCATTTATCTTTTTGGGTTTAAAAGAAAAAAAAGAAGAAGGAATAAATCATAGAAATAAGGAAGCTTGTAATAAAGGAAAGTAAGGGACATAGGGTAAAAAGAAAGAAGGAATCAACAATTAATAACTTTCTATAATGAACTGAAATAGCAACTTCTTTTAGGGAAAGTTATTAAAATCATGTGAGGGGATCTAGGAACCCTAGGAGTAATTTTAGGAGCGACTATAGGGGGGTGAGGGAAATGAGTCTTTTTATATTTTTATAGTAAATAATTTTGGAGAAAGGTGGGGGATGAATGACACTTGGACGACAGAGAATTTTTAGAAGTTTTTCTTAAGAAATTAAATTAAAAAATGAATTAGGAAAGTAGGTGGGTCTCCAATTTCTATAAAGAGAAGGGAAGATGAGGAAGAAGGGATGAACGATTAGCGTAACATTACGCTGCCGGATTGTGGCTTGACTGTTTTCTTGTGAGGAGATGGGAATTTCTCAGCTGTGTTGGAGTGGTAGCTCAGCCTTGGAGGCGAGTTGAGAAGCTAGTCTTATCTATGGAATTTGTGTGGCCCCTTTGCGGCTCGGGGGGCTAAGGGGGAAGCAGAGTACCCCTAGCGATTGGCTGGGAGGTACCGGTGAGGGTTCTACGGTCGGCAAGCAGGAGCGACAAGGAGGCGGGACATCAATCGAGGTGCGGACAACATACGAGGCAGGCACAAGGAAAAAGGTACGCTCGTTTATTGTATTGAGTAGGATGCATTAGAAATTATGCTGGGAACTGTATGTTGATTTTAATGGATGAATTGGTCTTAAGCTTCTGTTGTTCAATGCATTTCCTAATTTCTCTGTGGTCAGCGTTCTAGCTGAGTTCTACTGTTCCTTGGTCGGGACCTTGTGATTCTGCATTACCCCTTGTGGCTATACATTTCCATATGAGATGTCCTCGCATTCATTTTTTGTGTTGTCGCAGCCTTTTCCCTTACAAAAGCAACCCTTAAACGATCCATATTAGCTACTGTCCTAAGCGTTGAACTCTTTATACTATAAGGGTGATGTGCATGTTGGGTCTGTCAGCAATAAGCTTTTATTAGACCAATCGTGTCCTATTGCTGGCATTCTGAAATCAAACCTAAATATTAAAATCTGTATGCATAATAATTTTCTTTAAATTGGCAAACCGTTTTTGTTTACAGGCGCTCTAAAATTTAACCCAATATTCAACTCTGTTAGCTATACGAAATTGATTGGCCATTTGTGTTTTATATCACGGGCAGTCTGAATTTAAACCGTTTTTCTATTTTATTTATCTGTCTGGTTGTGATTCAAAACCCAACGCAATGTCCTTCAGTGGATTTCTGAGTTTAAACTAGTTGTGACCGGTCTGCGCTGTGCGTTGAACTCATAGTTGGTCCCCGGTTCTCCGAATCCTAACCCTGACTTAATACCTAGGACATTTATGCGCTTGTTTTGGGCGTAATTATCACAGTGGGTGTTGTCCTCGCGCACTGCTGGGCATATATATTTGCAGGGTTTGTATTGTTCAGATTTATCCCCGCTCTAACAGATCAAACTCCCTTACGTCTGAGTCTCTGCCCGATCCATCCTTCCACCAGTAAACTGGGTATGCGCCCCTCCCGTCCTTACCTCTCGCTGTGGCACGTATGGGATTAGTGTGAACCCTGGGCGCAAGGAATAAATTTCCTACGCAGACTCTTCGTCACTCAACTAAACCGAGTTCCCTTGACCCTTAAATCCGTGTGGCCATGACTGGTTAGATGGTTCGCATTTCTCCTTCTTCGTTGTGATTGCAGGTCCTTGTTTTGCCTGTGGTTGACAGCCTGCTTGGCGGTGACCACCAGCGACTATCTAGGCGCTTCCCTGGCGGTTCCCTTATTTTAGGCGGTGATCGATGGCTTGGAAAGCACCCTTACGATAGCGTAGATGTCAACTATGACTGACAGCGTATCCTGGAGAATTTTACCGCCAGCCTTCAGATCTCATCTCCACCCTTCATCGTTTTCCTTTTTCCTGCTTACCTCACCTTTGTCTTATCCTCGTGCACGGGTGTAATGACTATGTCAACGCATTTCTGTTATGCAACAGGTAGCTGTAAGGTTACCTTGATGTGTGGATATTTATATAGGTTTTACATTTTAAAACCGAGTCCTTAAATTTTATATATATGTCCTTGCGTTTTAAATCATGTAATTAAGGAGATTCTAAGGCACCAAAAAGGTAAATGAATAAGGAAGGGAACCTTGACACCGGTAAAGAATTTTTATATGCCGTTGCATTCTTAGTTTTTAGTGTTTTCCCCTTTTTTTCCATTGCATCCTTAATGGTGTATTTAATGCGCACATATAATTAAAATTATATCTATATGTTATTACTTTTAAGTGGTTCTTCTATTTTTATTTGCATTGTCTAACGGTAGATTAATGACCAGCATAATTACAGATTAATGCCATTTAGACAGAGCTTGCATTTATAAATATGGAAGAAGATTGCTTTTATAAAAGTTGGAAGAAGATTGCATTTATAATTATGAGTTCACCGTTCCTTATCCTGGATTAATTTGCATTGAGATTCATGATTAGGAGGTTGCTTTATTCATGTGAGTAACCCAATAGATGTTTTATTTTCACTATGCAACTGCTTAATTATGTATTCAATGTAAGAAGGATTTCCTTATACATTCAATTAAAGTAGGAATCGCTTTATATCTTCAATTTACGAAGGAATTACTTATGTATTCAATTAAGAAGGAACTCCCTGATACTAGTTAGTGGTTGCACTTTATGGGGGTAATGCAATTTTAATATATTATTCCATTTATGTAAGGGCAAGGATCTAGTAACAAATAAAAGTACTGTTAGGGTTAGATAACATATAATGTTGATGGCTTCTAATTTGCAAGGTTATGGTAACATTGTGTCATGGCCCTGGGCGCCTTAATGTATTTTATTGACATGGCGATGTGTAAGGAGTAATGTCTTGCATTATAACATTGAATTATGTAAGGGTAATACATGTCATTATAAATTAAGGTGCAATTTTAGTGTTAGGTATTTTATGAAAAATAATGGCATTGTGGACTTATCTTAATACGATTAAATCTTTGGTTACTGATGGTTATAAAAATAAGGTCCTAGAACCAAGTACCTTGAATTACTAAGATTGTAATGGGGGAATATGCAATTACTTAAATTTACATTCTTAAACGGTTGGGTTGGGTATCTCGTTTACTAATGGAGTTCAATGGAGTATTGGGCCAGTATTAAATGCCTTGAGTCGTAGGAACTAACTTGTCTTAACATTGATTGGTCATTGTCGGAGTCCTTCGAACATGCGCGTCCGTAGAGTTAGTGGTTGTCTTTAGTTATTGTTGTACTTGGATGAGATCATTATATTGTGGGTCTGCTTGTGTCGGGCGAGATATAGACACCTCCATGTAACCTTAGTATATATGTCTGTGTGTGTGATTTTTCTGTGTAAAGAATCTAGTGCCGTATCAAGAGTCTCAGGCTGTTTAAAGGCACAGTTTCCACTCTTGAGACACACTCTGAGCTGTATCAGTAGTCTCGGGCTATTTAAAGGCACAGTTCCACTACTGCGACTCCCTAAAAGATTTACTAGTTTCTGCCTGAGTAGTCAGCCAGGAGCCTGTCTAATCTTCTTTCGAGAAGACATAAGACTAAAAGCCCTTCTTTTCAGTGCAGAAATAGTAAACTCTACTGTTGGATTCTTCCATCTGTGACTGTACTGTACTTAACACCTGGTTTCGTTTTCTACTTACAGCTGCTAGTTGTACGCCTTATGTCTAGGGGCGTTTATTGCTTGTTGTCACTGTGATATGTCGGGGTCGTCTTGTTGTGTTCGTCTTGCTTGCGTCTTGTTCTAGGTCGGGTTACTAGTTTCTGCCTGAGCAGTCGGCCAGGAGCTTGTCTA
>ML783044.1:73566-89535 GCA_009831015.1 Picea engelmannii | reverse complement strand
TCTTTCGAGAAGACATAAGACTAAACGCCCTGCTTTCCTGTGCAGAAATAGTAACCCTAACACCATGGATTCTTCCCTCTGTGTTCTTACTGTGCACCCCCAGTATGTCTTAATGTTTGTGTTGTGCACCTTATGCCTATGGTCGTATATTGTTGCAGTTACTCGTTGTGTGCCTTCAGTCTTCTTGTGCTGAACATCGTGGTTGCGTCTTGTTGGTTGTCGAGTGGCGACGTAGAGTCAAGTGTGTTTGTTACTTCTACACGCGTGCACACACCTTAAACAAAAAAAAAATTGCACCTGTTCTCAGAGTTTTTGTCGTAACGAGGAGGTCATTACATTAATTAAGATATGAATTATCTTTCCAATTATATACTTTGTATTTATAGAAATTGTGAATAACTATGTGAAATTTGATTTTTCCTAATAGTAGTATATTATTTTTAAAGAAACATATAAGGTATATGTCTTCGTTAGTGAAGGTGTTGAGAACCTATTGGGCCCCAACAACTCCCCCTATATTTTTACCAAATTTAAAGGGCCCTCGTTAGAATCCTGATAATTATAATGAGCTACAGAATCAACCTTTTCAAATAGTTCCATACCTTGGCTTGCTTTGAGACAAAATTACGAAATTCACTATAGTATGATATATTTATTACAAGAGTGTATGTCAAAAGTTATAAACGAGTATAAAAATCTCAATTTAAACAAAAACGTTAATTTTTATCAAATATTTACTTTCGTTTAAATTATGATTATTTGTTTATTCTTTTACTCATTAGCAAGTTTGACTATTTTGAATAATGTGTTCAATAATTCATCAAATAATATCTTGGTTGGTTTCTCATTTTCATGAAATCATTTGGTGATGTTAATTAATTAAATTCTTTTTTTCAATTTGCATCTGATTTTAAAATAATAATAATCAAAGAATTATCCATCATTTGTTTGATTTTGTAAAAAACTAAAATTAATATTTTTTCTCCATTAACTTGAATCTTCTAGGTCATATGTGAAAACAAATTATAAATAATGTTTGTTTATAAGTTATAGTTAGTTTAAATTCATTTTTTATTTTTCTAGATTTTGTTTTATTCACAATTTTTAGGTTATTAATTTAGGTTTGTTTTTGTTTCATAGGTTTCTATTATCAAATATTTTATAGGGATCTGATCATGGCTTTATTTTATTATCCAAATACGTTCACGATGATTGATCCAAAAATAATTTTGGATTGCTAAAAATAATTTTATGAGCAACAACAGATAAAATTTGGAAAGGCGTCAATATGAGACAAACGATTTTCCAGAACTGATTGCAGTCAAACTGTGAGGAATTTGAAGAAACGGTTGAAAACCCAGAACCAAAATGGACCCATTCACCTTTATCCTAGATATTTTTCCAAACAAATGCACGATTGGAGAGATATTTGGGTCTCTTTTAGAAGCAAATTTAAGGTGGCGGAAATTAATAGTGACACCGAGACTGTTCATTAATTTTATAAATATATGAGAAAGATCAGAGCCAAAGGGATCCAAGAATTAGAGATGAGGATTTTAATCCTTTCTCTTTTGTATATTATTGCTTTCGTAAATATTTTATTTCTGTTCAAATAATGTAATGGATGGCTGGAATCTTTGGGAGAATGGACGAATATTTTTGAAGAAGAATATGGAATTCCAGGTTGCTTAATGGCTTTTGTCCTATGAGTAAAATGGTTTTATTTCCATTATAATATATTCATATTCTTTGAATAATTGGTTATGCATTGATTTAAATAGCTTTAGTCTTTTTTATCAATACATGGTTAATTATTATCATTTATGTATTAATTTTTCTAATCTTTAAAGTCTATTATCCAAAAAAAATCTTTTAGGACTACAGAATGGACAAGTGATTCAAAAAACTTAATAGAACGACATATATGCATTTTGGATTTAGCCTTTTGTTTATAATGTTGTTATTTAATTTTGTTATATGTGCAGGTCTGATATCTTTAGATTAAATGATTTGTGATGTGTAGGAGGTTTATATTATAAATACCATCTATCATTTGCTTCATCAAAGTACAAATGTTGTGATCATATCTTCGATTTAAATAATGAGATTTATCTTTGAATTTTAAATTGAATGATAAAATGCATAGATTGCTTCTAGATTTATCTTGTTGTAATCATGTATAATTATGAGATCACAGATTTATGTTTGTGTTTCCTTTTCTGTCATTAAAATCTAAGCTACCAATACATGTTCTGAATTTATTTAGAACAGTCATAAAGTTCATTGTAGATTTCTCTCCTGGACATGGCAGTTGGATGTTCACCACTCATGCAGATGCTTGGATACACCTCACTAATTCATTGACATGATAGCTTCTTTGTATTTTTATGTCATTTTCATATTATTGAAACTACAATGTATGGTTCAGCTTTGACTATCCAGATGTTCATGTTTGATTAACTTTTTTTTGTAAGATTCTTTAAATTTATAAAAGAAAAACAATGAATATTTTTATGTGCTTTCTTTATCTACTTCCTAGAAGCAATCATTTTTCACATCGATTTTCGTAAGTTTCAATTAAAACTTTCATCTTGTAAATCATGTAAATAAACAAGACTTGTATATCTTCTACTTAAATACAACTACTATAGTTACATTTGAACATATGTACATATATATAGTGTGTTTAGTAATTAGTTAGTTATTTCTCTCTTTTATTCATTTCTTTTAGGATTCTTAGATTGGATAACAGAGCTATTAAACCCATCAGAACGAGTTACACCAAATGGCTTCGGTTATTTAGACAACCCCGGACCAGACTCACTCTTCTAGTTGATGGATAGTCAATTTCGTCCGTCAACAAATGGCGTTAGAAGGAGGGCCGAGGTAGATTTAATGATTAAATGTTTCACCCCTCGGCTTTTCAGAATTCCATATTTATAAATCCTTCTTATGTATCATCTTATAATGCACTACAAGGCAGGCTAACTATTTGGAGTCAATTTCTTCAAATTCTTAATGGCTCCTGCCCAAATCACTGTGTCGGAACATGCTTTTAATTTCTCATTACTAGTTATTTCCAACAAGACAACTGATCTCTTTTTAGAACTCACCTTTGATGGTGAAGGGAACACATCTCCAATAGACCATATTTCTAATTTTTTTTATATGTGTTTAAGACATAAGATCACCGATTCTAATGTTACATGCAGATTGTTTGCTCTCACTTTCTGAGGTTAGGTTAAGGTTTGGTTTGAATCTTTTTAGGCTAATTCTATTCATTCTTTGTCTGAGTTTATATTTGAGTTTTTATCGAATTTTAGAAACTATGATTATGATGAATTAAGTGAAGAATTAAGTTGTTGAAGGAAAGAAAATGGTGAATCATTCAATGATTTTGCAATTAGGTTCATTCATGTTGGTATTAGATTCCCTTTGCAAGAAATGTCTCTTATTAATGAATGTTTTGAATATCTCGTTTCTCTCTCAGATAAGAAAGGTCAATTAATTTTTAACCAATCTTAATTGAGCACTAACACTCAATCTCAAGATGATTCAAATTTTCATGTTGATGTTGAAGATTTTGAGGAACCACAATTTTTGTCGACTTCTTTCATTTTGGCAAATCATGAGCCACATAATGCAATTGTCACATCTAATCATTCTTTGCAAATAATTCTCCTCCTGTCGAAGAAGGAACCTTTACTTTAAAAGATGACAGTTGTCCCACTCTCATAGATTTTATAATAGTTTCTAAAGTAAAAGAGGTCGAATGTGAAGTTGATAATCATGTGGACGATAAATCTTCCCCTAATTTAGTTGAACAGATCCATGATCAATCAGTGGGAGAGAAAATCATTAGGCAGACTATTAATCAACCATCTATCTCTAGTGATTTTCTCTCAAATTTTCCCTTACATAATGAACCAAATTGTCTCTTAGATGTAACGACCCTCCTCGTTACGACAACCCAACTCTAGTAACTAGTGCAAATTCTTTTTTGTGTGTGTTTAAAAAGTGTGTGCGCGCGTTTACAAAGGAAACAATCAACGCATTCGACTTTGCGTCGCCAATCGACGACGAATAAGACGCAACCATGATGAACATAAAAAGACAACAAGGATGCGCGACAAGTAACTGCATGCATAAACGACGATCACACGACGATAAGTAGAACTGACTACCCGCCCGTCCTACCCTGCAATGGTTAGGGCCTCCAAGACACATAAGCAACGCTCAAGCCTAGGTTCCCATCGATTTTAACCATTTAAGGTCTCAGGGCTGGCGACTTTTCTGAGGAACATGGAGGTGTCTACAACCCTCCCGACATAGGCAACCAATCCCACTAAGCTAATGACTATCATCAGACCAACCCAAGGCAACCAACATAACAATACAGTAACATAACCCTTCAGTTGAGAGCGAGAATTAGCAACCAACCAACATTGTGCATGGCGCACAACTAAAAATCTGAACATTTAAACATTACTTCAATTGACTTTAAATTACAAGCGCGCAAGGTATCTGATATGCATAAACTATCTAGCAATGACCAACTCGAGGCACAACTCTTTTTAAAACCTAGGCTCGCTATTTACTCAATCATTCCTTAAAATAAAATCCAAGGCATGGGGGGTGATATACCTTTCGGGTCCTTTTGGTATTCACACATACATCAAGTCATTGTAAAACCATAACTAAAATCATTCAACTTAGAAGTTTTCAATAAAAACCTGACTAAAATAATTACAGCTCATAATACACCCTTTCTACCTTATGCACTTAGAGAGTTATTTTCCATTAAAATCCGCTTCAGCATACACCAATAACTAAAAAACATAAGGCATAAGATTTTTATCAATCACCTTTAACTAACTTAAAGCAAAAGTATGTAAACTTTTATCATTTACCTTCAACTGACTTTAACTAACTTAAGCAAAATGTTTGTAAACTTTTCTCATCCACCTTTAACCGAATAATTTTTCCCATACCATAATAATAATAATAATTTATTATCCTTGTCCCACTTTTCTCATCCACCTTTAACCAAATCCTTTCTCCCATACTATAATAATAATAATTTATTATCCTTGTCCCATACTATATTAATAATAATATATGTTAAATGAGAGCAGAATAAATGGTAATTAGAAAAGCCCAAGGAAGGAGATGTCAATAAATAACATACCATAGTACTATTATAATTGTAAAATCAAAACAATGGTTTATATAAGAGTAAATTGGTACAACAAATAAATTTATTTAAATTGCAACAATAAAATTTATTTAAATGTAACTATCATTTAAAGAATTTAATTACACATTTAATTTATTTAAATTTATTTACATGTAACTATCATGTAACTATCATTTAAAGAATGTATTTAAATGTAAAGAATATATATATATATATATATATATATATATATATATATATATATATATATATATATATATGTAGAACGAAAATCACTACAGCTGAACTTTTATATACTTTTCAAAAGCTTCGGTTCATTTTTCCATCGAGCAAAGTCCTGTGAAGAAATGATTTATATCCGCATGCATTCCTATGTGAAAGATAACCTACAGTGACTCGCAGGCTATCAGAAGAAATACGATAAAGAGATGTCAAAATGTGCTCTGATTCTAGACTTAAAGGTATAGGGAAAAAGAGTGATATAACATGTTGTCAATAAAGTTAGAAGAGCAATAAAACAGGCTATCAGATAAGGTTGAAAGATCATTATACATGCTGCCAAATAAAGTTGAATTAGCACTTCAACATGTTGGAAGGAGTAATGAATGGAATGCTCCAGGTGTAAAGAAAGGGAATCAAAACGAATCCAACAATCATCAGCGCGCAGATAATGATACGATGGCCAAATAAAGGGAATACAGGATGATCAGGTGGTCAAGGCGTTGGTGGTGGTTGAACGACAGGTCACGCCCAGCCAGTAGCACGCATTGATTAACATAATATTTTTTTTCATGGAACCGCGCAGCCTATGAAACGAGACAGCTGGAATAAAACGACTGTATCTAAATAACCTCAATAGAGACTCCATCAACAGGCAATCAATACCAGCCACTTGGTACATTCAGCATTCGGGCCAGATAGAAAATATACTTTGGTGCTACCTATCAACTGTGAATATAGAAATATATATAGATGCATTCTAGGGCTATCGTTGAACTGTCCCAGGTCCCGCTCTACATTCTACGTTAGGTATTTAGAAACGAAAATATGATAATCAATAGCTACCATTTAACTAGTAATGAAATAAACAACTGGCAATTAACTATCACGTCATTAATCGTTGTAAAAACCATTCGTTCGCTAGGTAAGGACGCACAGGTAGAGAGTTATGTTCTATTCTGCAAACGCCAAGGCATTAAATGTTGCCCATTCTGCAAGGCACACGGGTGTGTGTGCCAACAACGTGGAGGCCAATTTGTTCCAGGCTCAGGCAGGGTCGGTAACTAAATGCGCAGAGGTAAAGAAAACTTGTTTACGCAGAGGTGGGAATGACCCAAAACAGGTACAACGAACTTACCAAAATATTTCATAAAACCAGAGCCAGGTCGAGAACCAAATCAAAACGACCCAATACAACAAAGTCACAGCCAAATATTAAGCACCAAGGACCGTTCATGGTTAGCTAACATGGTTAGCAGAAACTCAACTCAGACGCGGAGGATTGGCATAGAAACAGGTGAGGAGTCTGTACACCATGCGCAGAAATTACAACAGAATTGCAAGGTATTTATGACAGTAAAACACAGGGAAAACCATCGATGCGCCGAGAATTTTAACCATAAAGGAACACAAAGACAAACAACAGTCACAGAGAGTTTCCTAACCGTGCATCCACAGTGATATACCACCGTAGTGCCGTGGATTTCTGACAATAAAGGAAAACGCAGCAAGTGGTGTTTATTCGCGGGGGTTTCCTCTCTGAAACTTATGGAAAGAAAAAATCAATGCAGACAGATGGCCATCAACAATACAGGGTTACGAGGCGGATTGCCCATGAATTCTCAGGTCAACATAAGAATAAAAACAAAAAAAAACACCCATACAACTGAAGAAAGAACGAAATATCCGATTCATTGAACAAGAGGGGGAAAATCCAATACAACCGAAAGAAACCGCTGTCAGAAAATGAAACACATTTACTCATGAACCCGATTGAGACAAACCCCAATTTCGAACAGGAGGAGATAGCTCATGGAGATATACAAGTGCCCATGGCAACAGAAAATCCCACAGTGACACTTAAAAACACAGTCCTAATATCTCCTTTATCCCAACTGACTAGCAACAACAACAATTAAGAAATATTTTAAGATTATAGAAAATTTGAGCCGCCAAGGGACAGAAGTAAAACAACCATTAAATCCATTCACAACCCATATTCTGATACCGGAGTAGATCATAATGCATCCTATTCTACCAATTTACAAACGAACCATTCCGTTGCCTCATAGCCCGCCGTGATGACGTCTGTGCTCCGTGTCGCTCCTACTCTGTGCCGCTCCTACTCGTTGACCGTAGAGACTACACCAGTACCTCCCAGCCAATTGCTAGGGGTACTCTGCTTCCCCCTTAGCCCCTCGAGCCGCAAAGGGGCCACACACCATCCAAACAATCACCTAGCTTCCCAGCTCGCCTCCACGGCTGAGCTACCACTCTATTACAAGCTGAGAAATTTCCAACTCCTCACAAGCAATCAGTCCAGTCTCCATTTCGGCAGCATAAGCATACCCAACAGCCATTCCCCCTTTTCGTCCTCACCTATCTTTCTTTTATAGAGTTTTGAGACCCCCTCCCTTGCCCTAATTCACATTTAACTCAAGTTTTTAATGAAAACCCCTAAAAGTTCTTTGTCTTACAAGTGTCAATCATCCCCCATGTTTCTCCAAGATTATATTCTTTAACTTATTAATTATCTTTGTTTCAATTACTACTTAATTTCCCTATTTTCATTAATCCCTTCTCTCTTTTTTTAAACCAAAAAAAGCGGTAAATGCGCTAATTAATATATCCATCTTATTTTTAAATTCGTAACTTTTTATTAATGGTAGATGCGGTAGGGACAAAAAAATCGACGTAAAGAGAATCCATTATTAATTTTCTTTATTCTAGAAATTAGATATTATGCAATACACGACAATTTGTTTATAATATATATATATATTATTTTATTTTTCCTATTTACATGCATGTTATTCATCATTTTAATTTATCATCATCCATCATTTTAATTTAACATTAATATATATATATATATATATAGGTTAATAAGAGATTAAAGTGATGACAAACATGTATATGGGAAATGTAGATGTATAACATAAAAGGGGAATAATGAGAAATTAAGGTGATGGATGGTGTTTTAATAATGTGAAATGGACATGTAAAAAGGGAAATGGATACTGGGAGATTAAGGTGATGGAAGATAGTTTAATAATGGGAGGATAATGGTCTTAGTTTTTTTTTGGGAATTTTCTTTATGTTATATTACATAGGTGATGTCATTCTTCCACAAGTTAGGAATTAATTTCTTCTTTGTAACATTTTAAAACTATTAGATTTACTATAAATCTTACCCTCGTCATCGCCCCAAGAATTTTCTGAAGACCCAACTATTAATTAGGTGGGTTTTTGTTTAATTTGTTATTTTTATTCCAGGGTCTGCTCTTAGGGTTAGACTAAAATTTTACCCTAAAATTTTTAGACTTAGTACTTAGATTCTGAACTGGGCGACATTGGGTTAGGGAAGTTGTTTAAGAATTTTTTAAGGCGTTATTGTCTTAGGGCTATTCAGGTTTTTTTTCTTCATCCACATCAATGCGACGTGCCCTTCAGGACGCACCACGTGCTCCAAGGGTGCCACTCGCCTCATTCATTTCCTTTGCACATCGTGCCCTTTAGGACGCCCCACGTGCTCCAAGGGTTCCACTCGCTTCTTGTTTTTATTTTGTGCGACGTGCCCTTCAGGATGCACCACGTGCTCCAAGGGTACCAATCGCCAACTGGACTGATTGGTAGACCTCTATAACCCCTGGAGTCAACACTCCGCTAGGTGAACTTGTGGGAGACTAATGGCTCTAAGGAATAAGTCCCCTGCCTTATTGCGCGCCCCTTAGAATCATCGTGAGTGACTGTCGTAGTTTTCCCTCACAGCATCGTGGATCCTCTCGAACTAGGTAATCGTTAACCTACAGTTCGAGCCACGACAGGAGTGCTAGTAGGCGGTGGCAGGGCTGCTGTCCACCCCTCTCCCTCAACCTCTCTGGAATCGTGTGTGTGGCCCCTTTACTCCATATGTGAGTCTGGTCGGCAAGCTATCGTCATCCTGCATCATCAACAATCGTGTCAAAACATGTCAATATCATATCATCAAATCCAATGAAATATCACAGTAAATAAATCAACCCAAAAGCACACTCCCTGACTCAATCCGGAGTCCAAGGGGGTTCCACCGATGCCTCTGCATCCTCAAGGTCAAAAACCCTGCACACTCAATACAACTGAGTCAAATAGCACCTGTCTACATCACATAGAAAACATCATGTCGTCTATCATAATGCATCATAATAATGTATAAATGTTTTAACATCAGAAAGTCCAGATCACTTGCGAGCAAGTGTCCTCAAATAGTAAGTTTTATCAGTGTGCCAGAGCGGGATGTTACATTAGAAGCTGTCTCGTATTCTTTAAAAGAGAATACAACAGAGGTTGACCAGTTTATACAAGGAGAGGGAACAAAATCATATTTCGAAATCTATATACCTATCATTTCAAGATATGCTTTTCGTCTCCTCAATTCTTCTACATATTATTCCTTGTACCCCGATATTTTTTATCCTAATGTTGTGTAATTGCATGTTCCATATTGCCTTGGAGAGAATTCAACATTATATAATCAGGTACAAAGAGATTACCGGATAGAAGATAAAGAGAAAAATAATTCTACCCATGAACATATCAATTCTTATTCTCATGAATTATCCATGGGTAAATCAAGAAATGATTTGAAAGAGTCTCAAATTGCATCTTCCATTGATTCATCTCAATTTGTGATTAAAGAAGAATCTATATTTTTCCATGATCAATTATTTGAGGATGAAAAGTATAATCGGCCAAATATTATTACCAATGATGATTATTAAAAAATGTTGGTCATTCCATTTAGTCCACCTGAAATAGTTAATCTTGAAGTATTTAAGCTCAATGGAAATTTTAAAAAGAATGAGAAATTTCTTTTCCGATCAAAAATCACGACAAGTTCTCGCCATCTTGATCCGAAATTTTTACAAGATTCTTTCCTTGATAGTCTAATACTTTATTCTCATTAGGAATATTTTTTGTATGTGAATTCTTTCGAACAATCCCATGCTATTAATTGCATGTATTATGATAGAGTTGCAGATTGGTTGGAGTATTCATATCTCGAAAAGTTTCCAGGGAATGATAAGATTATCTTCACTTTATTAAGAGATCAAGGAGGTAACTTTAACACACTCATTTTACATCCTTCAGATGGAGAAAATATGGAACAAAAGGAAAATTGTTGGGAAGATGGGGCGCTTCGGTCTAGGTCGATGGTTATGTCAGGTCCCCATAACTCTCACAAGCTTCACAATCTCATTTTTTCATATTTTTGTGACTCATATCATGACAAGATTGTAGAATGGTTGGAGGATTCGTACATCAAGAAGTTTCAAAAGAATGGTAAGGTCATGCTTATTTTGTTTTTAAATGAATATATAGGAGGTAAGCATGACATATTTCTTTTTCATCTACAAATACTACATTCTTTTATTCTGATTTTCAATTTTCTATGCCGTGCAGGATTGAAGATGCTTCGATGGCTACATTGGAAGCATGACTTCAGTTAGTATTTTTTATTTGTTTAGTAGTTAGAGTAGTTTTAGGAGTAGGTTTTCTTTTAGTTTTATTTCTTAGTTTTTATCTTTGTAATAATGCAGTTATGAACATAAGCGGGCACACCAAGAGAACCATATATGAATGTGGTCAGGGAAGTCCACTTTAAATATTTTTCTCTTTGTTTTTTATTGAATATTTCTTTTCGAAAACGCAGTATCATCATGAAAATTTTAAATGGAAAGTAAAGAGATAAGTAAATTTTAACTATCAATTCAACCCTGACCTAAGGTGCCACAAGTAGGATTGCACTCATCATAATCAGGATTTTTCTATTTTTAGTCTCTTTTATTTTTAATAATAATGCTTGGTCAAAGTAGCATCTCATGCATCACTATCTTAAGAAAAGAACTTGCTCCCACGTGATATTTTATATGATTTAGTTCTTCCTTTATTTTAGAGTGAGATGATAGTGGATACAAAAACTCAAGTTTATTTTTGGCCAAAATAATTTCCTAAAAAGTTTTCTTTTGTTGTTTTGATTTTGTGTACTTCTGATTTTGAATCCCATTAATAAGATTTGATTTGATTTGTTGTGTGTGTTTGTTTTCTTTGATTATTTTAAATGATTTTTTTTTTCTTATCTTTATTTTTGAATCAATATATTTCTGATCAAACAACTATTGTCGAAAGAAGCATTTATTTTAAGACTTATGTTTTTCAAGCAAATTGAAATAGTTCAAAGAGGCCCTGATATTAAGATATATCTCAGACAATTGATTTTTAAGTCAATTGTCACTCTCATTTTGGCCTCAAATTATCTTTGCTAGAGTATTACACCAGAGATATGGTTTAAATCTTTGAGAATTATGATGATCTTTAAACTTTTTATGCCATCCATATTTTTAAGGAATCACTTTTAAGTGCTTCCCCATTCTCTAGATGTTTTCTTAAAGGAAATCTAAAATCTCTAAACCATGATAAAACTTCCATTTTTGAAAGTAAATAAATAACATGGTCAACTATTTACCTGTATTGCAATTAACCTCCAGTATCATCCTGCTCTCTTTGTCATCAAGAAATATATGATTGTATTATTATTTAAAAGTGGCATAAGAGGTTTGAAATCACTTATGTGTGGGAAGTGTGTGTAAACTCGTCAGGGTACTGAACAGGCTCGTTGGCAGTGGGTAAATGCACACATGATACCAAGACAACTTCGTCGGGGTACTGAACAGGCCTACTGGCAACGAAGCAATGTCGGGTTGAGAGGTAGCAGGTATATGTTTTTAAATTAGCTTTTATGGAAGTATACATCATGTGGACACAACTATTGGATGGGATTGAAGCATTTGAGTGGGTTAAATGACATCCCTGTCAAGGCTATGGACGCCTGCTAGCAGCAATGGCTCTGTAAACGGTATTGAAGCTATTTTATAAACATCCTGACTCTTTGATTAAGACATTATTTCAGGTTATAATTCTCTACAAAGAAAATTCTATTGTCTGGTTATAACATTGAGCTTATCCTAATACTATATGGTCTCAGAGTGAATTTATTTCAGGGAGCTTAAATCCTTTTTCAAGTCTTATTATTTTATTTCTAAGATGAAATATTACCAGATCAGAGATAACTGCTTCACCCAGTAAGTCGCCATTTTTTGGGCCCCAACAACTCCCCCTATATTTTTACCAAATTTAAAGGGGCCCCGTTAGAATCTTGATAATTATAATGAGCTACAGAATCAACATTTTCAAATAGTTCCATACATTGGCTTCCTTTGAGACAAAATTAATACATTCACTATAGTATGATATATTCATTACAAGAGTATATGTCAAAAGTTATAAACGAGCATAAAAATCTCAATTTAAACAAAAACGTTATTTTTTATCAAATGTTTACTTTCGTTTAACTTATGATTGTGTGTTTATTCTTTTGCTCATTAGCAAGTTTGACTATTTTGAATAATGTGTTCAATACTTCATCAAATAATATCTTGGTTGGTTTCTCATTTTCATGAAATCATTTGGTGATGTTAATTAATTAAATTATTTTTTCAATTTGCATCTCATTTCAAAATAATAATAATCAAAGAATTATCTATCATTTGTTTGATTTTGTAAAAAACTAAAATTAATATTTTTTCTCTATTAACATGAAGCTTCTAGGTCATATTTGAAAACAAATTATAAATAATGTTTGTTTATAAGTTGTAGTTAGTTTAAATTCATTTTTTATTTTTCTAGATTTTGTTTTATTTACAATTTTTAGGTTATTAATTTAGGTTTATTTTTGTTTCACAGGTTTCTATTATCAGATATTTGATATGGATCTGATCATGGCTTGATTTTATTATCCAAATACGTTCAATATGATTGATCCAAAATAATTTTGGATTGCTACAAATAATTTTATGAGCAACAATAGATAAAATTTGGAAAGGTGTCAAGATCAGACAAACGATTTTGCAGAACTGATTGTAGCCAAATCATGAGGAATATGAAGAAATGATTGAAAACCCAGAACCAAAATGGACCCGTTTACCTTCCTGTTAGAGAGTTTCCCAAAAAAATGCACTATTTGAGAGATATTTGGGTCTCTTTTAGAGGCAAATTTCAGGTGGCGGAAATTAATAGTGACGCCCAGACTATTCATTCATTTTATAAATATATGAGAAAGATCAGAGCCAAAGGGATCTAAGAATTGGAGAGGAGGATTTTAATCCTTTGTCTTTTGTATATTATTGATTTTGTAAAATTTTTATTTCTGTTCAAATGGAGTAATGGATGGATGGAATCTTTGGGAGAATGGACGAATATTTTTAAAGAAGAATATGGAATTCCAGGTTGCTTAATGACTTTTGTCCTGTGAGTAAAATGGTTTTATTTTCATTATAATATATTCATATTCTTTGAATAATTGACTATGCATTGATTTAAATAGCTTTAGTCTTTTTTAATAATACATGGTTAATTATTATCATTTATGTATTACTTTTTCCAATCTTTAAAGTCTATTATCCAAATAATTTCTTTCAGGACTACATAATGGACAAGTGATTCAAAGAAATTAATAGAACGACATATATGCATTTTGGCTTTAGCCTTTTGTTTATAATGTTGTTATTTATGTTTTTTTTAATCTTGTTATATGTGCAGGTTTGATATCTTTAGATTAAATGATCTATGATGTGTAGGAGTTTTATATTATAAATACCATCTATCATTTGCTTCATCAAAATACAAATGTTGTGATCATATCTTCAATTTAAATAATGAGATTTACCTTTGAATTTTAAATTGAATGATAAAATGCATAGATTGCTTCCAGATTTATCTTGCTGTAATCATGTATAATTATGATATCATAGGTTTATGTTTGTGTTTACTTTTCTGTCATTAAAATCTAAGCTGCCAATACATGTTCTGAATTTATTTAGAACAATCATAAAGTTCATTGTAGATTTCTCTCTTGGACATGGCAGTTGGATGTTCACCACTCATGCAAATGCTTGGATACACCTCAATAATTCATTGACATGATAGCTACTTTGTATTTTTATGTCATTTGCATATTATTGAAACTACATTGTATGGTTCAACTTTGACTATCCAGATGTTCATGTTTCATTAAAAAAAATTTGTAAGATTCTTTAAATTTATAAAAGAAAAACAATAAATATTTTTATGTGCTTTCTTTATCTGCTTCATAGAAGAAATCATTTTTCACATCAATTTTCGTAAGTTTCGATTAAAACTTGGATCTTGTAAATTATGTAAATAAACGAGACTTGTATATCTTCTTCTTAAATACAACTAATATAGTTACATTTGAACATAAGTACATATATATAGTGTGTTTAGTAATTAGTTAGTTATTTCTCTTTTATTCATTTCTTTTAGGATTCTTAGATTGGCTAACAGAGCCATTAAACCCGTTAGAATGAGTTACACCAAATGACTTGGGTTATTTAGACAACCCCGGACCAGACTCACTCTTCTAGTTGATAGATGATCAATTTCGCCCATCAACAAAACCTTAACACCTTAACAATGGAATTTCCCTAAAAAATTATATAATTGTAGAGAACACATTGTTCGTATCTTTTCAAAATTGATAATATTAATTTATATTTTTTCAAGATATATATATTTATATATATATATATATATATATATATATATATTTATATATATATATATATATATATTATGAATGACAATCTATCCTTGAAATTACAATTCCTTCATTTATTACGGTCAACTAGGGTGTTCACATTATCAAAACATTTTTTTATGTTTTTTTTTGTAGATCTCGGTCTCTTCAAGTGCAGTACATCTAAGTTACTTTAAAAATGGTTAATATAACAAAATTTTATATAATAAATAAAGGAAGTATATGTTTTTAGAATTTGATATATTCAAGACAGAAATAGATTAAAAACAACACACAATATTATTTAAAAAAAAAACTTATGTATTTAGAATTTGCTTAGCTGAATCTATCCATGTTTCATAGAAAACAAATTTGTGTATCCTATAGAAAAATAATGTCAAAAATAGAGATATAGAGAGGTATTCATCAAATCCGAGGTTTTTAGGTATTCATCAAAATCGAGGATTTTCTGTGCTTGCAGACCAAACCACTAGGTTTGTCATCCCAAACCTAAATTCGAGGTGACCAACTCAGCAAACATGTACACTAGAGTTGTCATTCCTTCCTTAAAGCATGTGGATGTTCCTAAAGTGCATGTGTATTATTAGGAACAATAATACATGGACATTCATGTTAACACAAAATAACTCTCTCTCTCTCTCTCTCTCTCTCTCTCTCTCTCTCTCTACCCCTCTCTCCCTCCCTCCCTCTATCTTCCCGTCTCTCTCTCCCTATTTGTCGCTCACTATATCCACCCTCTATATAGTGAGCGAGAGAGAGAGAGAGAGAGAGAGAGAGAGAGAGAGAGAGAATGGGGGTTATATAAGGATGAATGGAGAGAGAGAGAGAGCGGTATATAAGGATGAATGGAGAGAGAGAGAGAGAGAGATTCGGGGAGGGGGGATAAATAGATGGAGAG
>ML783044.1:61143-72600 GCA_009831015.1 Picea engelmannii | reverse complement strand
GGGAGGAAGGGAGAGAGAAAGAGGGAGAGGAAAAAATTTATAGAGAGGGATGGTGGAAGAGAAGGAATTAAATAGATATAAGGAGAGAGAGGTAAATAAAGAGGGGGGGAGAGAGAGGATAAGGGTGGGAGAGAGAGGGAAAGAGGGAATCAAAGATATAGTGGGAGATAAAAAGAGAGAGAGAGAGAGGGAGATATGTAAGGATTAGGATAGGGGGGTAGAGGGGGAGAAAGGGGGGCGATAATGGGATGTAGAGAGGTAGGGGGGATAGAGAGAGAGAGAGAGTCAGAGACCAAGGGATGGAGGGAGAGAGGGAGAAAATTAGAGGTTGGGAGAGGGAATCAAGAGAGAATACAAAGAGAGTGAGTGGGGTAGAGAAAGTGATCTGGATTATGCTGAGAAGGAAATGAGAAAAAAACAAAAATATAGCATATAACAAAAAATACAGTGAAACCCAACTTCTATTAATGAATTAAAGAGAAACAAATTGTAGAACAAAAAATGGAAGAATGGGGTAGGTTATCCTTGAAAAGAAAGAGATGTTGACTATGATTCATTCACAATAAGATTTACATCACACTCCATTGCATGCTTAAAGGGCCTCCTTCACCTCAATTATATATGAGAGAGTGAGAGGATAACAATTACCATGATGCATGTGGGATAAATTAGTCTAAGTTCCTAAAATTCCATAGGCATGTAAAAAACTAGGAATTCCTGGGTAGTCATCCATCCCAGTACTACTCTAGCTTGAGCGTGCTTAACTAAAGAGTTCTAATAGGATATGATGCATTAACACTATGTTGTTAGCATTATGTTTGTAATTAACAAATGAAAATGGAAATACATTACATTCCCCATCAAAAGGTTTAATATCATGGTTTATCAAAACCATAGGCTTGAAATGTTGATTCAATGGAAAAGGTAGATGGCCACCGAGATCCACCTGGATCATTCTTCCCCCCCTTAGGAAGAAGCAGTCACCATTGTGTTAAGTTCCCTCGGGAGACAGGGAAAATTATGTTGAATATGAAACTTGGCAAGTCACTTTCCTTGTTGAAGTACATGTCCTTCTTGTAATTTTCATGTGGAAGGATGTCATGAACTTGTTAGAGCTATTTGATTTTTTCAACATATATGGTTGCATGATCTTCCCCGGTCTGAATGTGGGAGGACTCTATCCGTGAAGATGTAGCAATAAAATGTATATCAATGGGGGATTATGGTTGAAACCCCAAGCACAGTTGAAAATTTTTGTGGCCAATATAGATATGTTGAACATATGGAAGACTCCCATTCTCTTTGTTCTTCTCTACAATATTTTTGACCTACTTATGTTGCACAAAAACACATTGGATTGAGAATGAAGTGGTTGTAGTCACCTTTTGATCACCATCTGAATGAATTATGAAGAGGGAAAACTTTTTGGTCTGAGAGATTAATTTACGGAATTGTTTTTCCAAGATCAATGAAGTGGTATTGGTTGGAACTACCTATGGTACCCTATAGAATTGAGCTCTCAGAGTAACAATGAAACTGCGTGGTAGAGACTCATATATATAAAGATGTTTACACATATATGATTGTCCTAAAATAACATCACACACATCAAGTGGAGAAACATCACACATTAAATCATCCTTGAAGTGTTTGATTCCGTAGGAAAAGCGATACTATTCACTGACATGGATTTCTAAACCCCAGATAAACCATCCGATGGTGTATGGTTGGGGGTGTGGAATCATTGGAGGCTTCAACCTTTTGACAACCTCGACTGAGATCAAATTCTTCTGACTCTCCTTGTCAACAATAAAATGCAATGGGGTCCCATATACCCACATCTGTGAGTGGAATATGCACTCCCCCTCTTCAAGATCCTTTAGTTCTTCTGGTTGTATTGTAGTGGCCGTGATCATAGAAATGGGATTTTCATTGATTATTTGTTTCCCTTTATTATGATTTGAACTAGATTTCAAGTCATGTTCTAATTCATTTTATTTGAGCTTGGACACTAATGATATTTTCAAGCGACATCCATCAGTGTTGTTCCATAAGGTGTTGTGGAAATCACACCACTTTTCTGTGTCTTTCTTAGACTTCTCATTACCACTGTTTTCCTACATCTTGGACTGGCTCTATTGCGTTTGGAATTCCTTTCTCTATCCTTCAATCTATGAGATAGGGTTTCCTTTTCCATAATTCTATTGTGGAATATTTTCAAACCTGAACTCTCGCTTACTATGATGCTTGATTTTTTTCTCAATTTTGACTGCATATCAATAAGAAATTACTAGTGAGTAGATGTCAAATACATCCATCTATGTTTGGATGTAGTTATGTAGACCATTGCGATACTTCAAAACTAGGTGTCACTCGAAGTCTTTGATACCCAACTTTGAGCGCAAGGTATGAAATATTTTATTGTACTCTAACACCATCTCATCTCTTTTATGATGCATAGTCGTCCATCTAATGTATTGGTCATCATTATTTCCAACATGGTAGAACTCCTTTAGGGAATATACAAAGGTATCCCAAGTGGGTTGTCTCCTGAATGGTGTATATTAATTCACGATGTACCTCAAACAATAGCATTCTCACCAATCTATAACATGGGGAAGGGATATTTTCACTGTCGAAATTTTTTAAGGAGCACGAAGGTGATATTTTCACTGTCAGAAAATCTTTGGACGGAGTAATAACCTTCTAGAAAATTCAACCATTTTTCTAGAGGAACTGCATCTATTTGGCCTTCAAATAAGGGGATATCAAAATTGACTTGTACTTTGAAGGGTGTTGCACCTCATAAATTGTTTCTTTTCGAAGATGCCTCAACCTCTACCATCGGTAGTATTAGAAGGATCTAAGGGAATTTGTCCATCATCTCGTTCGTGTGTAACACGAGGGATTCCTCAAGAAACATACTGAAAGGATATCCTTCTCTATAATCTATCTTTTCTTCATCAATGTGAGGTTTCTTGGGATAGTGAGAGAGGTTATTCTTAAGAGAAACTAGCTCAAGACCCAAATCTCTATACCCTGACCTTGTCGAGGCCCTGATATGAGAAATGTCAAGGAGCATATTGCTCTGATACCACTGATTCAGATTATGCTGAGAACAAAATGAGACAAAAAAAAATATAGTAGAGAACAAAAAAAATACAATGAAACCCAACTTCTATTAATTAATAAGAGAAAAAAAATGTAGAACACAAACTGGCAGCATGGGGTAGCTTATCTCTAAAAAGAAATAGATGTTGTCTATGCTTTATTCGCAACAAGATTTACATCACACTCCATTTCATTCTTAAAGGGACTTCTTCACCTCAATTATTTACGAGAGAGTGAGAGGAGAACAATTCCAATGATGCATGTGGGATAAATTACTTTAAGTTTATGAAATTCCATAGGCATGTAAAACATTAGGACTTCTTGGGATGTCACCCATCCCAATACCACTCTATCCCAAGCATGCTTAAATGTAGATTTCTAATGGGATCTGGTGCATTAACGCTATGTTGTAAGCATGGTGTTTGTAATTAACAAATGAAGATGGCATTTTATTCCATTCCCCATCAAAATGGTCAATATCATGGTTTATCAAAACCATACGATTAAAATGTTGATCCAATGGAAAAGGTGTATGACCACTGAGATCCACCTAGATCAGAGAGGGGGGTGATGGGGGAGAGAAACAAGGGAGAAGAGGGTGCCGAGAGAGAGAGAGAGGAATATAGAGGAAGGAAAGGAGAGGGGGGCAGAGAAAGAGAGAGAGAGAGAGAGAGAGGAATATAGAGGAAGGAAAGGAGAGGGGGGCAGAGAAAGAGAGAGAGAGAGAGAGAGATTTCGTTAATAGGAATATGCACACATTTTTGTTTCTAATAATGTGTTCCTAAACACAAGTTTCTTAAGAACACGTGTTTGTTCATAAATAATCTGAGTTGACAATTCTATGTAGTAGTTTGATCAATACCAAGGCTGTAGGATTACGAATATGTGTGCAGCTCTAGGAATGCACATGCGTTCATATGTGCTTCCTTTGCACCCCATTTCCATTTTTTTGTCCATCAACTTCGTACACTCCCCCATAACAAATTCAAAGAAAGAATACATAATAAAACAATTTTGTAAATAACTAAAATCTAGATAAAAATTAATTTATATAATAAATATAAAAAATTAAAAACATTGTAGAGTAATAATTTAATTGTAATAATCATGATATAATAGTTTTGTAATCATATAATATAGTTTAAAGCATGTAATTCCATTCAATAGAATATTATTAAATAAAATTATAATTAATATGTTTAAAAAATTAATAAATATTTTTTATAGGTTTTATATCTACTATTATCATTCTATATAAAAATGCTTTTAATAATAAGAAAATTGCATAGATCATATATCAACCTATTTTATGGTTGTGTTAGTATTTATTTTTATTAATGTTTATTTCTTTCTTGAGAAGAAAATTAACATAAAATTAACATGAATCCACATATATTAACCATTTTTAGTTATATGATTGTGTTGGTATTTATTGTTTTTTAATGTTTATTTCTTCTTTGAAAACAAAATTCACATACTTCCATTATCTACTAGACAACATTTTCAATTCATCTACTACACAATTACTTGATAAAATAAATTTATGATAATTAAGTCATTTCAAATCTAAATTATTAATTAGCATGTTTGATGAAAAAACCGTAAACAAATAATTGGTTAACATGATTAATGCAAAAACAACATCAATACAATTGAATCTTAGATCGCACCATTGAATTAATGATCTAATAATGCGTTGTTAAAGTGAAGGAAGTTCACTTGAAGTGTCAGCCAAACCATCACTTTCTTTCGTATTCTTTAAACCTTCTCCATGAATTTTAAATGTGATCGTCATTTAAAATTTAATTCAAAATAATGAAAGAAATTTAATTATTATATTTATTTAATGGAAAAACATTGTACAGTAATAATTTAATTGTAATAGTAATGAGAAATAATTTGAAATAAATAACATTAAATATAATGAAATTTCATCTAATAAAAATGCCATTTAATTTAGTATATAACTAAAGTCCAAATAAAATTGATTTATATAATAAATATAAATTATAAAGTAATAATTTTATTGTAATAACCATATAGTAGATTAATCATATACATATATCTTGTAATAAAATTAGTGGTAGATAAGTTTATAATAGATTAATAATCTTCTAATAAATTAAGGTATATAATTTTATGAAATAGATCATTATGAAATATAATTATAATTAATATGTTTAAAATATTAAATATGTTTTATTATGATATGTTTTGATAGGTATATAATTTATCAATCAAATCGTTGAGTGGAGAGAATTCAACTGGGTATACTTTTGCTTATGGATCAACTGATTGTTTGACTAGGGCAACTGGTTCAAATGCTACTTATGCTGCTGGTGAAAAGAATGAATCGACTACTACAGTATCAAGGACTAAAGACTGGAAGGGATGCTGCTGGACCAACTTGTGCTGAGTGGAGGGGTCTCTTGTCCCACAAACAAAAAGATTTCATACACTAATTTGATGTGGCTTGGCCATGACTTTAAAAATATATTATCATTATTATTATTATAACATATTATTAATAATACAAAATTATTATATATATCAACCATTTTTAATTATATAATTATGCTAATTTAATTATCATCATTTACAAACAAACAATTTTATTTCCTAAAAAAAATATTATTCATTACCACTTCAATGTCATTTTATATTTATTTAGACTTATATACACAATGTCACGCCTATACCATCTAGTCAATTATTTCATTTACTCAATTCCTTATTTTTCATAAGGAATATAAATACAATTTTATGTCATACTAAGGAATATAAGTCAAATTTTATGTCATACTAGTCTCTCATTGGTTGGCGATCCATGGAAATAAGTGGTGGATTTTTTTGTAATACTTCCATATGAGACACAATACAAACACTTCTCGAACGCATTAATACATGTCTTAAAAATGACATTAGTAGGCAATATTGGTGGAAACTCTCATGGCATAATGCATAGGAAGTTCATGATTAAACTTGAGAACTAGTTAGTTTCTCAAGCTAAGACCACTTCCACTACATCAAATCAATCACACCATCATGGCCAAATGAAACCGGCTTCATCATGATGCCAATGACATCCATTGTAATTCTCAACTCACTATGTGACTAGACACATTTTGTTAATTCTCAACTCACTATGTGACTCGACACATTTTGTTAGCAAATGATTTGTGGTGACATCACGATGTCAATGACATCCATTGCAATTCTCAACCCACTATGTGACTAGACTTATTTTGTGAGAAGATGATTTGTGGTGAGTGAGCTTAATTAAAAGAACATCCAGTGATGAATTCACGATGACAAGGTATTCATTTTACATTCATTTATATTTTCCAAAAAATTAATGAAAAATAGCTCACCAATCTTATTAAAAAATCTCCACATCATGATGGAAAGGCTTTGTTCGTCTTGAGTGTCACAATATCCACAATATTATGTAGAGGTTTTCTATTCTCACTTGATGGTGAACATAGGTTTGCAAGCATGTATACATTTCAAGTGAAGGATAATATAAGAATTCTTACATATTCAACAAGTATAAAAATCATTTTCTATATAACGATTGATCGAATTTTGGCATCGGAGGATCTTTCACCATTATTATTTTGCAATTACGATGAATATAAAATCTTTAAACAATCAAAGTTTTTATCCTAATTCACTCATAAAAAATTGATAAGGAAAGCACTTAACCAAACCTAAGTTGGTAACCCCAAAGACCATATGTTATCATATTCAAACTCTCTTTCTTCCTTAACAAATCACAACATCAACCAATTTATTAGTCAAAACTTAAAAACATACCAACATACCATGATTTGGTGATGCACAAAGCTTTAGGTACGATTCTAAAACATACTTAAAGTTTGTTATAACATAGTATTGGGTATCATTGTGTTGATACAAATAATTATTAATACTTGTCACTAATTATTTTCCCACCATCATCAACGTTAATTGGACAATTCACAAGGGGAATGATTTCAAAGTAAGGATCTGTGAATGATTTCAAAGTAAGGATCTGAAAGAGGGCGTAGTTATAGCTTGGGTATGAAAATAAGGCAACATTTTTCAATAAAATCTGAATATTCTTAGTGTTGGATTTAAGATTATGTTTTTGAAAAATCGATTTAAATATTGGGGTTTCTTGATAAACAAGATAAAATGAAATAATTATATCAATGTCTCAAATAGTTATCCATCCAAATTGTTAAATCACAACTCACTACCCATGCCAACATCAAAACTAAGTATCCACTAAGTATCCATTAAATATCAATGAAAACTAAGTATCCATTAAATATCAATGATTTATACTAATGATTACTTCTCTTTATAGAGAAATTAACACTACTAAATAGTTATTTAACCGCACATAGTAGTTGAGAAAGACAAACTTAAGATTTTAAAGATGGGGATAAAATAAAACACAAACACACTCCCATCAAAATTTACTTTTGGTTTTAATGGAGTCTTTTCAATGGAATCCGTTCCCTTGTCCAACAACCCGGCTTAGAGAAGGAGTTCATCCATGCGTGCATAGTATTCATTGCTTGGTATGATTCCATAGTCCATTTTATCGAATTAGAATAATTCTAACCTTTATCGAGTAACCATACATGGTTTTGGGGAAACAGAAGAGTAATGAAAGTGGTATGCATGTGTTTTTAGTCCATGTCTCCCAATTAACAAAGATAGTAAAAATTGACTACAATTTCCCTTAACGCTAATTGCACATAATGGTGAGATTCAACAAAGGAACATGCCAATGCATGGGGTATATCATAGGGTTATACTACAACTTCTTGTTATTTTTGAGCACCTAGGTTAGGAATTAGAGGTTCTATTTGTTATAATTGTGTGCGATAAACATAAATAATTAAATAGCTAATTAACTATTTATATTTATATTGTAAGCAAGTATAACAAATATAACCTATAGTCACTTTTCTACGTACTCAATGAATATCTAGAAGTTAAAGTTTTAGTACAAATCTATGATATACCATTATGTATTGTTGGCATGTCCTTTGTTGTGAATCTCATCATTTATCTAGAAGTTTTAGTACAAACCTATGATATACCATTATGTATTGTTCACATTTCCTTTATTGTGAATCTCATCATTATGCTTGGAATGATGTTGTGAATCTCATCATTTATCTAGAATTTTTAGTACAAACCTATGATATACCATTATGTATTGTTCACATTTCGTTTATTGTGAATCTCATCATTATGCTTGGAATGAGTGTAGGGGTTGTAGTATAACTCTATGATATAACTTTATGTATGGCTCATATATCCTTTCTTGAATTTCATTAGTATGCTTGCAATTAATGTAGGGGATTATAGTAACTTTTGAGTAACGAGTTTAGGGTATTTAAATCTCTTCTGAACTTTAGCATATCATTTGATTCATCATTATGGTTGCAATTAGTGTAGGGGATTATAGTCACTTTTGAGTAACTTTGTTGAGTTTAGGACATTTAAATCTCTTTAAACTTTAGCATACAATTTGATTATATCACTTTTGTTATTCTTGTATACCACTTGATTATATCATTTTAGTTACTCTTGTATATACTTAGGAGCATGCACACCTAACAGTCATAAGGTTGTGTAGTCATGTAAAGGAATGCAATACTATGCATTCATGGTTTACATTTCATTGAAAATATGCTATTAATATTATTAGGTGTGAAATTTTATGGGAGCATGTTAATGAATTGTTTAATCTTCTACCAACATCAACATTGATTGTAACATCTGCATGGGGAACAATTTTGGAGACAAGGTCTTAAAAATTTCATAGTTAGAATTTGCGGTATGAAAATAATGCACAAAATTTTTCAATAAAATCCAAAGCTTCTTAGGGTATGAATTTAAGATTATTTTATTAGAGAAATCAATTAAGTTTATGGGTTGAACAAGATAGGATAACATAATATTAGTAATGCTTTAGATCATTAACCATCCAAATTGTTAAATCACAACTCACCATTTTCACTTTCCATGCCAACATGAAAGCTAAGTATCAATTCTCAGTGCTAATGATTAATTATCCTCTTAGATAAATTAACACTACTACACATTTTTTTATTGACCTTTAGCAATTGAGAAATATCATATTCAACTTATAAATATTGGGGATTAAACAAAAAAAGCAATGCATTCCCATCAAATTTTACCCATGGTATTAATGGTATATTTTCAATGGAGTGTCATGCCCTCATCCAACAACCCATCACAATTGAGAAGGTCAACCATGAAAGTATAGTATTCCATTGCTTGGTTTGATCAATAAATGGAAGGATTATCTCCTATCCATTTAACGAACATGGAATATTCTTAATCTAAGGAGAGACACTTCTCCTTCATCTAACATATATCTGTACCTTTCCTTATCACTCCCAATTTGGCAAAGTTATCACTTTATTTACTTAAAACACACACACACACACACACACACACACACACATATATATAAGAGAACCCCAATCATTGTACGAGAGAAAGCCCAATCTATCATCAACAAGATATCAAGAATATTTCTTTCATATCTAGATCATCTAAAGAGAAAGAAAGAGAAGGTATGTTAAGAACCAAATATCAATATAGCATAGAAAAACCTTAGAATAAGTACTCAATGCCTTGAAAAAGAGATAATTTCAGATAATAATCCCCTTCGAGGGGGCAACCTCCTTTTACCCCACATAAATGTTCAAGTACAAGACGATTCCAAATGAAAATGTCTCCTTGGTATATATAGGAGAATAGGAGATATAATTAAAACTAATGGAATAAAGATGACATAAATAACATTACTAATGTAATATGCCCCAATTAAGGGGTAATGAGCCAATATTAGGGCTTAACATGCCCCTCCCCTTGAGACAATTGTTGTCTACAATGCTTGAGTAACTCTAGATGCTTCTGTATAAAAGACTCATCTTCCCAAGTGGAATCTTCAGCCGATAGTTTCCTCCATTTAATGAGATACTCTGAAATGGAACTATTCCTCAGTTGGCGAATTCTTGTGTCGGTGATGGCTTCAGGCTCCAATGTGATTCTTCCTTCCTCGTCAAGTTTTGGAAATATACTTTGAACTGGGATCTTGCCGCCTATAACCTTCTTTAAGCATGAAACATGGAAAACTGGGTGTACTCGTGAAGATGCAGACAACTCCAATGTGTATGCCATAGTACCAATATTTTGCAACACCTTATAAGGCCCATAGTACTTGGGTGATAATTTATTATCCTTCTTGGCTTGCTTCAGGGACATCTGTTTGTATGGTTGTAGTCTTAAAAACACCCAATTCCCTACTTCAAAACTTCTTTCACTACGATGTTGATCTGCTTATTGTTTCATGCAATTTTGTGCCATGGTCAGGTTGTTATTTAATATTTGGAGAACTTGTTGTTGATTCTCGATGTGATCTTCCACTGCTTGAACCTTAGATTTTTATTTTAGAGAAAAAGTGATGGAAGGAGGGTGGTATCCATAGAGTGCCATAATTGGTGTCATTTTTGTTGTAGTATGAAAGGAAGTGTTATACCACCATTCTACCAAGGGTTACCATTTGAACCATTATGTTTGTTTATCAGAGACAAAGCAACGAAGGTAGCCTTCCAAAAATGTGTTCACTATCTTGGTTTGTCCATTAGATTGAGGATGATAGGATGAGTTATGAGCCAATTGAGTACCCAAAAAAGAAAATAATTATGTCCAAAAATGTCCAGTGAAGATGGGATCTCTGTCACTTACAATAATCTTTGGGCTACCATGTAGCTTTTGAACTGTCTCCATGAATGTGGTGGCAACTGTATTAGATTTGAAGGGATGAGAGAGTGCACAAAAGTGTGCGTACTTGGTCAACCTATCAATAATCACCATGATAACACTCTTTCCTTCAGACTTCGGTAACCCTGTGATGAAATCCATGGAAACCTCCTCCCAGCGCTGACTTGGGATGGCTAATGGTTGTAAAAGACCTGGGGTCTTAATTGTTTGCACCTTATTTTGTTGGCAAACCAAACATTCTACCACAAACCTTTGAACATCAGTTTTAAGGCCATCCCCAAAAAAATACTTCTTGACTCTATGGTAGGTTTTCAAAAATCCCGAGTGCCCTCCTACTGGAGAGGTGTGAAATTCCAATAGAACCTTTTGTTTGAGTTGGGAGTTCTTACATAAATATAAGCGATCTTTATACCATAGTGAATCATTTTTCCATGTAAATGTATCTGATGCACTGGAATCCTGCTGCAACCTTTGAATGAGAGTCCACACTTTTTCGTCATTCTTCCATTCATCCCTTGCTTCTATTAT
>ML783044.1:29798-61093 GCA_009831015.1 Picea engelmannii | reverse complement strand
GATGATCGAGATAGCACAGAGAAAGGCCTCAACATCTTCATCCTTTCTTGAGAGTGCATCTGCCACAACATTTTGCCTCCCCTTTTTATAGACGATTTCAAAATCATAACCCAATATCTTGGTTACCCATTTTTGTTGTTCTTATGAAGATACTCTTTGTTCCAAGAAGTATTTAAGACTATCATGATTTGTTTTGACCTTGAAGTGCCTACCTATTAGGTAAGGATGATATTTCTTCAATGCATGTAGTATTTCCATCATTTCCTTCTCATAAATGGGTTTGTGTAAGTCCTTTCCCTTGAGTGCTCGACTTTCAAAAGCTAGGGGCCTTCCTTCAAAAGTTTGGAGTGGTCAAGACAGGGGCTTTGCACATCACCTCTTTAAGTTGTTCAAAAGATTTAGTTGTCTCCCGAGTCCATGAAAATGCATCCTTCTTAGTTAGTGTCATTAAAGGTGTTTCTATTCTTCCATAGTGTCGAGCAAACTTAGGGTAGTATCCTGTCAAACCCAAAAATCCTCTAAGATTCTTCAATGTTTTGGGAATTAGCCAGTCCATCATGGCCTTAATCTTGTTAGGGTCTATCTTGACACCTTCATGAGATACAATATGACCCAAATACTCTACCTCCTTCACTCCAAAGAAACATTTGGATGGTTTGGGATATAGTTGTTTCTCCTTTAGTAGTTGTAGCACCTTGTCAACATGTCGCACATGATCCTCCCAAGACATACTATAGATTAATATATCATCAAAATATACTAACACAAATTTTCGAAGGAAGAGATTGAAAATGGAATTCATCAACCCTTGGAATGTGGAAGATGCATTTGTAAGGCCAAAAGGCATGACCAAAAATTTATAATTGCCTTCATGAGTTTGGAATGTTGTTTTTGGGATATCTTCTTCCTTCATTCTAATCTGATGATACCCTGAACGAAGATCCAACTTTTTGAAATAGATTTCTCCATGTAGTTCATCTAACAATTCATCAATGACGGGAATGGGAAACTTATCTTTAATAGTGATGTTTTTGAGCTCTCTATAATCTGGACACATACGCCATGATCTATCTTTCTTGAATACCATTACCACTGGTGTAGAGTAAGAACTTTGGCTAGGTCTAATAATGCCAACCTCTAACATTTCTTCAACCATGCGCTCAATTTCACTCTTCTGGGCGTAAGGGTATATGTATGGCATGATGTTAGGAGGAACAATCCCAAGAATTAGGTGAATTTCATGATCATGATTTCGAGTGGGTGGAAGACCTTTGGGAATATCTTCAAATACTTTGGAATTCTTATCAATGATCCCTTGGAGATCTTGAGGAATAGATGGCTTAGATATTTGAACATCTAGTGAGCATAGTTGTGAAATAACACCTTGATGCCCCTTTTTGAATAATTTTTTCATGCCATTAGATATTATCACCTTACCGGGTTTCCCTGTGATACCTCTTAACTCAATTTCTTTTCCCTCCAATAAAAAGTTCTTGAAAATTAAAATCCATTGTTCCTAATGATTGTAACCATTAGATTCCTAGTACAACATCTGCACCTCCCATGGGTATATAAATAATTTTACTATTCATTACATATTCCCCCATAGTAAGATTGATCTTATTGCATTTTCCTGAGCAACTGATAGTTCCTCCATCTGCAATCATTACTTGAAACTTTGGCGCTGGATATACAAAGCAATTGAGAGATTTGGCTAATTTATAGTGAATGAAATTATGAGTACTACCAGAATCAATTAGGAATATTACCTTTTTATTTTTGATGTATCCTTCGATCTTGAGGGTTTGAGGAGTGTTAATTCCAGCCAATGCATTACACGATATTGTAGGAGTCAACTCTTCAGATGAAATTTCTTCTACGTTTTCATGTTGAGATTGTTCTTGTTTTTGTTATTCTTCCTCTTCACAATCTATGTAGAATAATTTCTTCTCACCACACTTATGTCCCTTACTGTACTTGTTGTCACAATTAAAGCATAAACCTTTTGCTTTTCTTTCCTCCGATTATTGAGGTGTCAACCTTGTAGTTTGAGGTGTTTTAGAAGAAGGAGCATTGTTCTCTCTATAGATGTTAGGATTGGTCCTTCTAGTAGCCATGGACATATTTCTAATTTCAACATTTCTTTCCACTTAAATTCATTCTCTAATGATTTGGGTTCCCAAAGGAAAACCTCATGTTGAACGTTATCCTTTAAATTTCCTATGAATACATCAATCAAGTGCTCATCTAGAATATTTGTTACCTTTATATTCAATCTTTGGAAGTTATCAATGTGCTCTGTAACTGAACCCTTTTGCTTAAGATTTATCAATTGGCTAAAGAAGGTATTTCTTTTTGTATCCTCATAGTGTGTTATCATTTCTTTCGTGAAAATTTTCCAAGTGACGAGTGATTTGCGAGAAAAAATCCTTCGATACCATACAAATTGATTGGGTTCTAAATATAAAGAAGAAATTTGTACCTTTTGTGTATGTGGCACATTATGTAGATCAAAGAATAGCTCCATCTGAAGTATCCATGTTATTGGGTCCTTGCCATCAAACTTCCTCATATCGATCTTAGGAACGTGGTTGGTCTTCAACCCAAAGTTGGAGTTTCTCCATTCTTGATTCACCTTCCTTGTGTCCTCATCATGAATTTCATGAGATGCATTTTCACCTTCAGGTGTCTTATCTGTTACGAAATTTTCAATACTTCCATGATCTCCTCTTTTAAACCATCCATCTTTGCCTCCAACTTAGCTTCCATCTCTTGTAGTTCATCTTTTGTTACTATCTTATTTTGTAAATCATTTATGTCCCTACGCATTTCTTCACCTTCATCAAGAGTCCAAGTAGTATTGTCTGGAGACTTATTTGGTGTAGAAGTTCCCTTTTTCAGTGGCATGTTGGCCAAGTATCACTTTTAAACCTTGATTTTGAGGTGGTTCTGCTAGACACTATTTCTTCTATTGTATCTCCCAAGTTTCGGCCCTTCTGGGTATGAAACTTCATTTTATGTAGTTCTTTGATATTTCTTCTCTGCAATTCCATAGGTCTGATCAAAATTGGATGCACCAAGTGGAATTTATGGTAACTTCCCCACAACTTGCTGATTGTTTTCCTTTCCCGGAGATCTCACTTTTATAGCATGCCCCGCACAAAATAATTGATATAAAATTCTGAAACTCGTACCTAAAATACTACAGACTGTCCAATATCTAATGAAACTAGTCCCACTCAATTTGGATACTCTAGGAAGAAGTTATGATTGTTTTACCTGGAACACCTTCTTGAGACTAGTCAATAGGACTAGTCAAATACCCCATATTCCACAGGGTGTATCTACAAATGTAAGATGACCTAGAAGCTGACATTTTTACCAAAGATACCTTGCCAATTATTGTGAATGTCCTCCAGAGTTTAGGGTCTGAAACGTTACAAAAATATTTTTATAGCAAAAATTCTACAATGACTCAATTCATGATGATTCCATAACCCTATCTTGCACAGGTTGTATCTTTGAAAGTATACGGCCTCAGAATCTGAAATTTTAACCCAACGTACCTTGATCCATGTGATAAATATCCTCCAAGCCGTTCCTTCTGAAATGTTGTATAATAAAAATTATAGAGAAAATTCCAAGGTGTCTCAAATGTAGCAGCGAAACCCTAGGACCTTGAGCTCTGATACCATATGTTAAGAACCAAATATCAATATAGCATAGAAAAACATCAGAATAAGTACTCAATGCCTTGAAAAAGAGATAATTTCAGATAATAGGCCTCTTCGAGGGGGAAACCTCCTTTTACCCCACATAAATGTTCAAGTACAAGATGATTCCAAATGAAAATGTCTCCTTCGTATATATAGGAGACTAGGAGGTATGATTACAACTAATGGAATAAATCCAACATAAATAACATTACTAATGTAATATGCCCCAATTAAGGGGTAATTAGCCAATATTAGGTCTTAACAAGGTACCAAGAATTAACTTAAACAACAAGTGATTAAGTCGACTAGTTAATAGACTGGTTGAATAGCTAATGGATGAGTTGACCAAGGCGTAAGAAATTTAACCAACCAATGAAAATTCGACTAAGGAATAAAGAAGTTAACTAGGAATTAGCAAGTCGACCAACTAAGTCTACTAGGTCATAAACAGGTCGACTAGGTAATGGCAAGTCGACCCACTACGTGTCTATTAGATCAAATAAGAGGAATATACTAGGGATAAATTCTAGTGGACTAATAGGTGAATTCGGAAGAAAAAAAAAGGGAAAGGAAGTCCAGGTGGAATGAGTTGATGAGTAGTGAAGTAAACTTCTCAACAGACGAATTTGGTTTACCAATAATGAAGAAAAATGGTTAAAGCATGAATTGAGTAACCAAAAGTGAGCAAAAACATTATCGATGGCTTGTGGGAAATGGAAAAATTCCTAAGAAGCACTAGAATGCAGATTATGGTCTATATTGGAACCATGGGAAAAGGAAAAAATACCAACAATGATGAAGATGTTTTATACATCTTCTAGAAAATGTGTGGACACCATCCAACAACAAAGTTGACCTCAGGATACAAAGATAAATTTCCCAAACATCTCCTAAAAACTAAATAAGAAACTTTCAAGTAAATAGAAACAACTATGGAGTGGGAATCGTTGATTTCCCAACTCTAGAATTAATCAATGATTGATAAAAGAGAGTTATTGAGATGGGCATTCTCCATTAAACCACTTTATTATATAGAGAAACCCCCCCCACAACATAATACTAAACACTTAACACATTAACTACCTAACAAAGGTAATTCATCTACATAACAACTATTAAAATGAAACTAATGACTTAATAATCCACCAAATGAACTAGCATAGCATCATACTCAATATATGAAAATAAAAGACACACATTCAGATATGCTTTACCATGGAAATACAATGGGAAAACCAACATTCAATTGGTTTCATCTAGGATATTTATTATGTAGTAACATGTGAAAGTTACATGTTCTCTTGTTCATCTCTATGATCCTCGATGAACTTTGGGCCACCTCCTACTACATCCAAAACTAAGGGACCCATCATCCCTCATGGGAAAATGGGATATATGAGACAACATTAGCTGTGGGTATATCTAGAATGTTAGGTGTCCCCAATGCTTCAACTTCTACAGATCTTGTTTTTCCTCCTCTTTCTTTTTCCTTTTCTACCATCATAAAAAGGTCCCATGAGAATCTTATGTTTTCTTAATACATGATTTTTTTTTCTTTTTTTTTTCTACAATAATATAAATCCTAACTTCACATCTCATGCTTGAATTAATACTACATTTAATATAGGGGTGGACATCAATCGTGATGGAATGGGTCCCTTCACACCAATGAGTTGATCTCCTTCAACAATAGTCACCTTGAACATTGCTCATGTTGATCATCCTAAAGCATATGTCAACATCCAATTGTTCATGTTCAGAATCGATTCATATCATACCTCCCCATTAAAAGGGTTTTTGTGATCCAGGTGGATATCGGTGGCCACCCACTTTTTTTGGCTACAGTTTTCTGGCAATTTTGGCAATTTACTATTTTTAGCAGTTTTTAACTTCTCACGCCATTTTGAGGGCCCAAATGAAGGTTTTTCAAGATAGAGGTTCTAAATGATATCCAAATAAATGATTGAGACCCCAAAATGAATCTCCTCGATGATACCTTTCCAACGAGCTATCACATGCCTAAAACAGAGATCGTATGCAAAAGTTAGAACCCCGGGACGTTGATGCACTCACTTACCCAAACAGGGCCCACAATGCTTTTGGCACTTCACCTCCTAGGGTTAGGTTTTTGGATGTCTAGGGTTTTTGGCATTCCTGCTTATTGTAAAAATTCCTTCAGAGCCTCATTGTAATCATCTTCTTGTGAATGCGAGTAGCCATCACATCTCTTCTCAGAGATAAGCTGCCACCATTCTATCGAGTCTTTCACTCTGTATTTTACAGTCTCTGTACATTTATTTCATTAATAGAAATCATGTATTACTGTATATCTTTGTTTATGGTTGCATCTCTGATATATTTCTGTTATATTATTGACTAGCACAGCCGATTCCCGGCTGGAGAATGCCGAAAGGGTTCCATTCAGAAAAAGAGTCGTGATTGTGCCGACTCCAACACAGAGCACACATAAACCATCCATGTAGGTCGTGGCATAAAATGACCTTTCAGATATAAAAAATGAATGAGTGCCACCAAAATGAAACATGTGCAGAATGTTTTTTAATGATATAAACATGGCCTGCATATATTTTAATCCTCCTTAATCATTTGAACATGACACTTATGTATTTTTACAGTAAATTTATAATGTGATTAGGTAATTGTAAAAAAGTAAACATGTTAACAGATGCCTTCATAAATGCAAGGAATTTATGAACAATAAATCTTACACATTGATTTTGGAGGACGACTAAGAATATGCCAGCATCTTCAATGCTTAGCCATCAGATTAGAATTTAAGATTAAAAGATCATTAATTGTGCCCATTGTTAATAGGTGTACGCCTTTCAGTGTAAATATCTGCGATATCTCTGTGCATTTATTTATTATATCTCCGATCTCATTTCGTGCCGAAAATAATCCAGATCATTTTTTCCCCAAACTCTACCAAGGATAGATGAGGGAACTTTCTTGCAATCTTGTTTTTTTCATACCATTTCCCTTTCCTTGGAGTATGTACTTTAATACCAATCTACTACATTTCTTGACATCCTATATGATTTATCATCTGTTAGGATATTTAGACACTTAGGATTTAGTTAATATCTACTTGGTCTAATGTGGCATTAGGTTAATGTGTGTTTCGTAGTGTGTTTCTTTAGTATGCATTTGTAGTTAGGAAATCTGATCGTCACGATATGTTCCCAACATAGAGTGATGAACGGTTCATATTGTCCTTGATCTTAATGACCATTGATCTGTGTCTTAACACCCGATTGGTCCATGATCTCTATTTAAAGAGAATGGAGGGTCATTTATCGATGATCGATTGTGAGAAACTCTCTTGTAAAATCTCTCTTTAATATTTTTCTTTTGCATTAATAAACTGCTCTAAGTTGTCATGTTGGATGGGGTCGTGGATGTTTCCACATAGGGGTTTTACCATGTCCAAACATCAGTGTGCTTATATATGATCTGGTTGTGTAAGTGGTTATTGAAGGTGTTCATCCTTTGTTGGAATACCTATGTTGTCGAACATGGTATCTGAGCATGTTTGAAGACCCACTCATGTTGTAGATCGAGATCATGAAACCAAGTTGTCTCATATCCATTTTCTATTGTTTCCATACATTTTTGGGATAAGAGGACTATTCCATTATGTTCGGAGCACTCGTTTCAATCAAGGACACTTTTCATTTCACTCGAAATGTTTTTTTTTCCCAAGATACGGCCATTTCAGTCTGATCTAGAGGTATAAAGATTGAATGTGCATTTTTAAATTTTTTGCAGAGTATTATTTTGGTTTTATTTCGGTTTATATTATTTGTTTCCAAGTTGCTACTCTTTTAGATCTGCATATGCTCTTTTCCCCGTTCCCTGTGTGATCTCGGAAAATCAGAAACAAATTGGAAAAGGTGCATCTTTCGGGTAAGTTAACCGAAATCTAACTTTTGTTGTGATCAAGAAGAAAAAAAATTTCTTGTGTGAAAAGCGTTTTTTTTAGCACGCTCTCCAAGGTCGTCTTCAACAACAACAACAACCCCAATCCTCTTGCTAAACAATAAAATATGTTTTGCTAGACCATTTGGTTAAAAGTTTCCTTATTAAGTAAGAGGTCTCGAGTTCAAGTCTCTCTTTTTGTTACTTGTTTTTGAAAATGTTCATGCTCAAATTCAAAAGTGTATTTCACTTCAAGTATAAAAGTGAATCACTGTAAGTAGCTTTAATATTATATTTTAGAGTTATTTATTTTGCATGCAACTTTTCTTTTATAAAGTAACTTCATTGTAAAAGTGATCCCCACTTCTCTATATAAAAGTGGGTCACTTCATAAATCAACTTACACCACAATGTGGTCCTTTGGTTATCGTTTATGCCTTTTTTAAAAGGGGCATGTCCATTTTTAATGTCATTTTTTTTAAACTGCATAGTTTTTCGATATCTTTCCATCTAGATGATCGGTTTAATTTTTTAAATCCATATTATATGAATCTTTAATATGGCTTCTACAGGTAATCTCTTTCTTACCAGCACCAACTATTTCCAATGGAAATCCCATATGGAGGATTTATTAAGAAGTAAAGGCTTGTACCAGATTACCTTTGGAAACTAAACAACACCCACTAATGTTGATAAGAAATTAAAATGGGATAATAGGAATGACGAAACACGTGGATTAATCAGAATGTACATCTCTCCTTATTTAAGGTTCCACCTTCAATCAATTGATAAACCTAAAGAAGCTTGGGAAAAGATTGAATCTGTCTTTGGTAAACACAGATTCAAGTACAAAATCATGTATAAAATCAAGTACCAACTTTAAGTACAAATGATTTTTCTTGCATTGAAGACTATCTATATAAGTTTAAAACACTCAAAACTATATGTGAAGAATGTAAGATAAAGATAGAACAAGATCGTTGCATCTATATTATTATTTCTAAGCTAGGTAGTGCATATTCTATGTTTATATCTACCTTTTATGCCATGCAAGAGGCTCTAGGGATAACTTATCAAAAATCTAGTCATGATAGCGACTGTGGTTCTTTCATTAGAGAGAAAGATAAAATTGTACAATTTGGAGTGATCATCACTGTAGGTACCTCCAACAAAGCCTTAGTTGTACATCATAAAGATAAACCCAAGAATCCCAAGAAGAAACATCCTCACCACAACAACAAGAAATATAAGGGTCCCAAATCCACTCATAAAACTTTCTCTTCTAATGGTGACAAAGCAGAAAAATATAAAAGTAAGAAGACTGACAGACATTGCAACTTTTGTGATAAATATGGTCATGATGAGTCCAAATGTTTCAAGAAGATGGAAACTTTAGAAGCAGCGATGAAGAAGCACAACATCAATATTGATTCTACTTCTTCGTCTTCTTCTCATGGACATGCACTTTATGCTTGTGGTTTCTCCTTCAATACAACTTCTACTTCTTCTTCTTATGAGTGGCTTATTGATTCTGGTTCATCTTATCATATGGCTAAGGATAGAGACATATTTTCTACTCTAAATGAATGTAACACCAAGAAAATATTTGTTGGTGTTGATAGATCTATTAGTGTTGAAGGATCTGGAACAGTTCAAGTAGAAAATGATCATTTCAATGATGTATTATGTGTTCCAAGTCTTTCTTGTACCCTTCTATCAGTATATGAAATCACTCATTTAGGTGAAGGTAAAACCATAGAGTTTTCACCTCACCAAGTTGTAATCAAGGATCTAAAATATCCTAAGAATGTTCTTGCAACTGGAATTGTTGATGACATTACCAGGTTGTACCAGTTTGACAACTTTGGGTCATCATATTTTTCATTAGTTTTTGTTTCTCACAGTGATGACTTGAGCAAACTTTGCAATGAGTGGTTTGGTCATCTAAACTATCGCTCATTGAAACAACTATGTAATCAACAGATGGTGACTGGTATTCCTTTTGTTTCATGCAGAGATGGTGTTTGTGTTGGTTGTGTTCTTGGAAAACATCATTGGGACAGTTTTGAAAAATGTGCCTCTTGGCATGCCTCGGCCCCTTTGGAGCTTGTTCACAATGATTTTTGTGGTCAACTTTATTCTCCTTCTTTTTTCGGGTGCAATTATTTGTTAACTTTCATTGATGAGTTTTCCAAACATACTTGGTTTTACTTCTTAAAACTTAAGAGAGAATGTTTTGACAAGTTTTTGGCCTACAAGGCCCTTGTAGAAAAGAGATATGGAAATCAAATTCAAAATTTAAGAACAGATAATGGAAGCGAATATGTGAACAATAATTTTACAAGTTACTACACTACACATGGCATCCAAATGCAACACACTGTTCCATATACACCACAACAAAATGTTTTTGCTGAGAGAAAGAATCGCACATTAAAAGAAATGGATAATTGTATGATCCAATCTAAGGGATTAAGTTTAACGTATTGGGTGGAACCAATCAACTGTGAAAATTAAAGAATAAATCACACTCCAACAAAGGCTCTTAAAAATACAACATCGGAAGAATCGTAGACTAAAATTTAACCAAATGTAAGTCACTTACGTGTATTTGGAAGTATAGCGTGGGATCCAATTTCTCATGAGAAAAGGAAAGCATTGCAGCCTAAAAGTGACAAGTGTGTATTTGTTGGTTATTCTGAAGATGTCAAAGGTTATAGACTTCTTTAACCACATTGTAATGAAATTATTATTAGAAGAGATGTTAAATTTGATGAAAATCTTTTGGCCTGTGAGCCTAATTTGACAATTGTGCCTTCTTCGGCCTACGATCCATCTTTGACATTTGTTTTATTCTTTTGTTCCTATTTTGTTTTTTTATTCAGATGATGAAAGTGAGGAAGGAAATCCACCTTCGCCTACTAATATTCCTCCAAATGAGTCCTTTGAACCTGAACCAGCACCAGCTCCACCACTTCCTAGATGGGTTTGTTCAACATGAGAAGAAGTTGGTGATATTGTTAGTGATCCTTCATATTAGCGCCAGACACATTCACAATTTCAGCGATCCTCTTCTCTTTTGGATCAAGCTTCAGAGACTCATGATCCAGAGACATTTTCAGAAGCTTCAGGTCATCCAAATTGGGATAAAACAATGAATGAAGAATATCGTTCTTTAATGGAAAACGATACTTGGTATCTTGTACCTATTCCAAAGGAATAAAATTTGTCATATGTAAATCGGTCTATAGAACTAAGTATGGATCGGATGGAAGTGTTCAAAGACACAAGGCTCGGTTAGTTTCCAAAGGATTTTCCCAACTTGAAGTCATTTACTATAATGAAACCTTTTTCCCTGTAGCCAAAATGAATTATATTCGCCTTATTCTTGCCCTTGCTACCTCACATAAATAGGAGGTCCATCAGATGGATGTTAAATCCTCCTTCTTGCACATAGATTTGCAAGAATAAATCTACATGGAAAAACCTCTTGGCTATGTCCATAATGACTCTAACCTTGTTTCTCTCCTTAAGAAATCTCTTTATGGTCTTACGCAAGCTCCCCGAGCTTGGTATACCAAAATGGACAACTTTCTTATTGACATTGGATTCTCTAGAGACCATTATGATCCTAATTTCTATACCAAGAAAGTAGGAATCCATCTCATACTCCTTTTCCTTTATGTTGATCATCTTATCCTTAGTGGTAGTGACTCAAAACTTTTAAAACACGTGAAAACAAGCCTTAAGAAGAAATTTGAAATGACAGAATTAGGTTTTCTGCACTATTTCCTTGGCCTCCAAGTTTTGCAAACCAATGAAGGAATTTTTCTTTGCCAGTCTAAGTATGCTTGCGACCTTCTTTGTCTCTTTCACATGGATGATTGTAAACTAACTGCTTCTCCTTTCCAGTCTGGAATCAAGCTTACTACCACTTGTACTTATCCCAAAGTTGATGCCACCCTATACCATCAATTAGTTGGTAGCCTCTTATACTTGACTCATACACATCCTGATCTTTCATTTGTTGTTGGTCTTGTTTCCCAGTATATGCAAAAACCATATGAAACCCATTGGAAAGAAGCTAAAAGGATACTTCATTGTGTCCATGGTACAGTTCAGTTCAACATACATTACAGTTAAGGGGGGACTCCTTTATTGGTTGGTTTCACTAATTCAAATTGTGCCAGTGACCCTGATGATCGGAAGTCTACTGCAGGTTATGTATTCAACCTTGGTTTAGGACCTGTCACTTGGGCCTGTAAGAAACAAGAGGATATTTCACTTTCTTTAGCAGAAGAAGAGTATCGAGCAACGTTAAATGAAAGTCAAGAACACTTGTGGCTTTAACATATCCTTTCAAAGTTTGGATTCCAACAATAGCAGTTGACCAACCTTTGGTGAGACAGTTAGAGTGTCGTCAAGCTCGCCAAATACCTAGTTCAACATCAATGCATCAAGCACATCAAGGTACACATGCACTTCATCAGAAAGATCATTCATGATAAAGTTATTGAAGTGCTCTTTTTCACTACAAAAGATCAAGTTGCAGACATTTTCACAAGGTCTCTTACAGAAGCGAAGTTTTCCAAACTTTGATCTATGTTAGGAGTTCAGGAAGTTTTCATTAACAGGGGATAGGCTCCAATGCCTCCTTCCTTCTGCTATTGTGTCACTATTGTAAATATTTAAATCCTATCCCAAGTTTTTCTTAAGGGGGGATGTTAGGATATTTAGGCACTTAGGAGTTAGTTAATATCTACTTGGTGTAATGTCTCATCAAGTAAAAGTCTATTTTTTAGTTTGTTTCTTTAGTATGCATTAGTATGCATTTGTAGTTAGGAAATTTAACGGTCACAATATGTTCCTGACATAGCGTGATTTGACGATTTGTATTCTCCTCGATTTTAATGACCATTGAACTGTGGCTTAGCACCCGATTGGTCCATGATCTCTATTTAAAGAGCATGGAGGGTCATTTTCTGATGATAGACTGCGAGAAAATATCTCTATAATCTTTTTCTTTTGCATTAATAAACTGCTCCTAGTGGCCGCGTTGATTTGGGTCGTGGATGTTTTTTCGTAGGGATTTTACCACGTCAAAACATTGGTGTGTTTATCTTTGATCTGGTTGTGTGAGTGGTTACTGAAGGTGTTCATCCTCTACTGGACTACTTGTGTTTTCGAACATCATCTCCTTGTGTTGTGGAATTGTGTCTTCCTTCAAATATTCTAGAGTGTGCAGTATAAGGTCTTGATTAGTAGGAACACCCTAATGTTCATATTGATCATCCATCATGGAATATTTGAACAAATTCAAATATTCCATGTTCACCACCAAACTGATATACATAAAAGGAGAAATATTTATCCAGAATGAATTTCCATTCACATCATCAATGATTTCAAAGGGTTTGTATATAACAGGCTTGAGTTTCTTTATTTATCCTTGAAATCATTCTGTATAAAGATATAGCCTCACCTTGTCTCCAACACATTATTTTTTATCCTCCCTATGCCAGTCATGCCTATCTTTATAGAATCGTTGGCTCTTCTTTAGATGCTCTTGAACCCTTAGATGTATTTTTATAATCTTTTCCATGAATTAACTTTCCTTATATTCATCTCCTTGCAGATCGTATTCATGATGTTGTCGTCCATGCATAATAGAAAATGGAAAAGGAAGTGAATAAAAAATAAATTTCAATCGAAGGATTATTGGTGGAATAATGGATTGCTATGTTGTAGGAGATTTGAATGTAAACTAGTTTATTGTCCCAAGTTTTTGGATGTTTGTGATTATATCCTCTTAAGAATTATACCAGCATCAAGTTAAAAGCCTCCATTTTCTTGTCAGTGTGAGGATGGAAAGAAATGGAATAATTCATCTTGGTATCCATTCTTTCCCAAAGTGTTATCCAAAATATAACCAAGAATCATCTATGTCTATCAGATATGATGGAGGTTGGTAGTCTGAAATGTACCCAAACATGGTTGACGAATAGTTTATTTTCCTCTTGTCTAGATATTATATTATAACATGGAATGAGAACACAGTTTTTTTTGAAGAATTCCACTATGAAAAACAAGTATTCATGGACTGTATGAGTCATAGGAAAATCTCCAACCAATCAATCCTGTGGAGATTGTCTCCCAAGGAATGCTTGGTACAAGAAATTTCATGTACAAGATAAGTTTCCAATTACTTGTCTTGGTATCGCTAGAAATAACACAACCTATAACAAAATTTTCACCTTCTCCTGCGCCTTTGGTCGATATACATACCTTTGAAAATTCACCACTATTTTTTTTTGCGCCAAAATTCCCTGCAACTCTTGAAGTGTGTGCTTCTCTGATCAACTAAACTCTTTTATCCAAAGGTGTACATAGTTTTTCCATCTTGTATAGATCAACATCTTGGAGGTGGTATTCTTTTCCTTCCATGGTAGTCACCATCCATGCCTTCATATACTTGTATACTCACTTAAAATTTTGACCTCCCTCATAGTATGGACTTAGAAGTTCATGAGTAAAAGGCTCAGGCTACATTATCAATCCAAGTATGAAAATATCTCTCAATGGTGGTCAAGACAACATGTCTTCTAGACTACTCATGGATCCTTTATTGTACTTGATCAATAGATGAAATTTATGTAAGAAACCTAAAAACTTGTGATTCCTCACCTACTACATATTTCTTTGACTTTCCAGGTATTGAATGGGTTGGTGATATGTATGTATGATGGTGTATTTTCCCAATAGATATTTCTTCCACTTATTCAGTACCTGTAAAACCACAAAGAGATCCTTATCATACATGGGGTATTCAAGTAATACTCCATGAAACAATTATGAATGGTAGTGCACAAGCCTTCCTCCTCGCACAAGTATTGCTTGTATTGAATATCCACTAGCATAAGCTTCTAGCTCAAAAGGTCTCTAAAAATTTCACATGGATAAAACCAAAGAAACACTGATTTTCTTCTTTAGGTATTCAAATTATATATGTTGTGGTTAACCCCAATTAAATATCTTTCCTTTGGTGGTCAAGTATGCAATGGATCTGCTATTGTGGAGAATTTTATAATAAAATTACTTAGCTACTATACGAAAATATTGACCTATATCATGCTAATGGGATTAGACCACTAAGACATGGCTACTATATAATTCTAATTCAATCTCATCTCTCCTCCCCTCATCATGTGTCCAAGATAAATCGAGGAATTATTCCAAACTCACATTTATACGAGTTGGAAATTAGTTAATTCATTTGTAAGGTCTCTAACACCTGTGTCACATATAAGAAGTGCTCTTGCCAAATATTGTTGAAGTTTAATATATCATATAGATATAATATAAAAAAATATTCAATGCAGAGGCCTAGCATATCATTCATAATTCTCGTAGAATTTTTAGGTGCATTTAATAAACTGAAATCCATTACTAACGATTCATACAAACCTTCTCTTGTTCTTAACACTATCCTCCACACATTTTCTGATTTGATCATCACTTACAGGTAACCTAATTTGAGGTCCATATAAGTGAATAATTTGGATTGTTGCAGTTGATCCAAAAAGTCATGAATGCTTTGTAGAGGATAATTTTTCTTCATGGTGATATTATTTATAGCACAATACTCAATCCACATTCTCTAGCTTATGTCCTTCTTTCACACCATGAGGATGCATGGGACACATGGTGATGCATTGGGTCTGGTGAATCCCTACTCTAACAACTATTGAAATTCCTTATTCACTTCATCGAATTCAATGATGGAATTCCTAAAAAACCCAATGTTAAGCAATGGTGACTTTTCAAACAATTGAATCTCATGTTCAACCTCTCGCTTGGGTGGTGGTCCCTGAGGTTCTTGAAATACTTCCTTGTAGACTTCTAACAGTTGTTGTAGTTGTTGGTGATACTTTGTTGATATGGATTTCTGAATGGAATGAATTGAAATAAAAATATATAACAAAAACACATAGATATATTGAAAATTTACTTCTATTAATTAATGGAATATGTTGAAACTGTAAAAATGAGGAATGAAACAAACCTACTCGAATGGTGGTATCTTATCTCTGAGAAGAGATATGTCGGCTATGTGCATTTGCAAGAAGTGGGTTACAATAAGGATCCAAAGGGATTTTTATCATAAATAATAAATGATAAAACCCTAAACATATAAAACCCTAACCCTGGAAGATGAAATACCAAATTTTTGTGGGCCCCAATGGGAGTAGTTGGTAGGTGAACCTTTCGAGGGCATAACATTTTCATACGATCTATGTGTCGGTTGTTCGATACCTCATCAAAATGGTCTAGACGAGAAGTACAAATTATTACATTAGGGGTCAAGGAAGGATATTTTGACAACCCTTGGCCCCCCAAAAGTCCAAAAAAATGTCGTTTAGGGACTCAAAATTGCCTCGGATGTTTGGGACCCGAACAACTATACAAAAACTTCCAATATGGAAAATTGTTTTTTGAGGCAATGGAATAGGTGGTTTCCATAGATATCCACTCGGATTATTCCTCCCCACTTATGAAGAAATGGTATCTATTAATTTGAGTTTCCCCATCAAATGGGGAAACTTATGTTGAACTTTTCCCTGGGTGAGCCACTTTCCTTGGTGCAAGAGGTGCCTTTCTTTGACAACCCAATAAATATGTATCCTCTGTTACAGAGTGTCGTTAACATGAGTGTCCACAATTTTATCAATGGATTCTTGTTCCATGAAGTCATATTTGATCTATGTTGGTGTCAAATGCTCTATGATCTCTTATGTTTCCAATAATGGCAGGAAGTATGGTCGAAGGAGGTCCACATTGAACATTGGGTGAAAGATAGGGAAGGGGGGGATATTTGGATCAAAATCATTTTCACCAATAGCCTTGGTGATGGTGTAAGTTCCATAGCAATTTCTATGAAGCTTTCGATGGGGTCTTGTAAGGAACTCCTTCTACAAATGCAACCATACCTTGTCTCCAACATGAAGTTTTTATGGAATCTGATGTCGATCATGTCACTTCTTGTATTTAGCATTGGCTTTCTATAAAATATCATGGAATTGTTGGATGTGTTGAATTCATTCAATAAAATTAGTGGCTTTGTCAGCCTCAGATTGAGAATGGGACAATTTCATTGAGGTTGACGCAAGGGGCATTGAAACATCAATGGGACCCAATGGTTCAAATCCCATCCCCACTTGAAAGGGGTTGTGGTCGATCGAGTTGTGGAGGGATCTATTATAGTTGTATTGAAAATAAGGGAGACTCTCATCTCATGTGCATGGATTTTTGGAGTTTTACATGTGAAAGATATTCATGATCATCATGTTGACAACCTATTTTTGTCCATCAATTTGGGGATGGAAGGCAGTGGATTTTATGAGATTATTGTTAAAGAGTGACCAGAGGCTTGACTAGAATTTGATTAGGAACCTATTGTCCCGATTTGATATGATGGTTTGTGGTATCCCAAAATGTAACCACACCCATTCAAGGAAGATATTGGAAGTGGCCTCTGTTGTGATACTCTTTTTGTAGGCTATCAAAAATGACATCTTAGAAAAATGATCAAAAACCACAAAAAGCAGTAATTTCCCTACTTGGTTGAACGAAGTTCAAACATGTAGCCATGGAGATGGATTCCCAGGGCCTATTGGGAGTAGGAAGATGGGTGTAAAGGAATTTCTTATTAATGGTTGGCTTGGAAATGACATAAGCAGTGTAGGACCTAATGTACTTTCTAACATCCTCTCAAAGTTTCAACCAATAGAAATTATTTTATATCACTTCCACTATCATTTCCATACCAAATTCTCATGCCATCCGACTGTAGTGAGCTTCCCAAATAATATTTTCATGCTTGCTTGACGGAACACATAGATGGCCCAGATGAAATCAGATTCTATCCTAAATATGAAATTCATTGTTAGTCACACATTTTATTAGCATTGGGTAAGTGGTAGTGAAGTCAGGATAACTCTCGTAGAGTAGGGGCCACCTGGAGGCTTCATCTCCATGGGAGTGGAGCACCATGGTTAGGGATACAATTGGAGGTTGAATAAGGAAGTCATCAACTTGATCAATGATCCATGTCCTATATTTGATGTTGAGATTGAACTACTGGAAGCATGTGGACCACTTTTGATGGCGGTTGTTCTGCAATTTTCCTTGTGTTTGCATGAAATACAAAGGATTGTGATCAATGTAGATGATTTTCTCCTTCCATAGAACATAATTCTTCCATTGGCAAAAATATTGTAAAATGGAATACATTTATTTGTCGTAGGTTGGCTACTTTCATATGGCATCTGATAGTGTCTCACTATGATAGGCCATTGGATGTTCGTGTTGAGTGAGAAATGCACCCATGACATAGTCTGAAGCATCAGTCTCAATCTCAAAAGGCTAATGTAGATCGGGTAAGGAGAGCAATGAGGTTGATCAAAAGTGATTTTTAATATGATTGAATGATTGTTGTTGTGACTTTCTTAACACAATTTTTTCTTTTCCACCATCCTTGGTCACTTGGATGAGGGTCCATGCAATATGGGAGAATCCCAACAAAAACCTGCAATAGAATTTGGTAATTCCTAAGAAACTTCAAAACTCGGATATTGTGGTTAGGGATAACCAGTCATGAATGACCTGGATCTTGGAAGGATCCACATGCACACCATGCTCATCAACAATGTAGCCCAGTCAGTTGACCTTGTTCATGATGAAGGAGAAATTTTCCAAGTTAGCATATAGTATGTGTTGCCACATAGTGTGAAGGACCTGTTGAATATGTTGTAAGTGTTCCGATCAAATTTTACTGAAAATGAGGATATCATCCAAATTTACCACCACAAAAGAATTGGTTAAATGCCACAAGATATCTTCCATTATCCTCATGAAAGTTATTGGGGAATTTGCCAAACCAAAGAACATGAATATCCATTTGAAAATAACTTCTTTGGACTTGAAAGTAGTATTCTATACATAGATCTATTATATTGGGACTTAATGGTAACTGGAATTCAGGTCAATATTACTGAAGTTCTTAGATCCATTTAGCTAGTCAAGAAGGTCATCAATCAGGGGAATTTGGTACCAGTTCCCAACAATGATTTTGTTTAGGGCCCTGTAATCAATGCAGAGTCACTAGGTCTCATATTTATCCTATAAAAATATAATTGGGGTTTCATTGGTCGAGGAGCTCGGTCGGATGAACAAATCTTGGATATGGCACTTTATTTCCTCATTTTATAGAAGAGAGTGGTGATAGACTAGCCCATTTGTTAGAGGTGCACCATAGGTTAGATCAATTGAATTCATGACCTGGTAGCACAGATCGATTGAATGCTTGACCCGATCGGATAAAGGTACCAAAAAAACTGCCAAAATAGAAAATTGTTCTTTGTATCATTGGAATAGGTGGATGACAACCAATATCCACCTATATCATTAGCACCAGGTCCATTAAAGGATGCCTTCATCTCCAACTCACTACTTTTACCTTACTGTTGTCCTTATCTTAAAAACAACATGACAAGCTTCTTCATACTACCCATGATTCTTTTGGCTTGATGAGAACTTATCAGAGAGATCTTGGCTTTGTCTTTATGTATATTTATGGAATATTATTTTCCTTCCTTTACTAGCCTATCATGGTTATATATTTTCCTAAAAATGGCATCCCTCATGTACAAGTGTGGGCTTCCCAAGTTGACTCCACATACATCCAAATGAATCACATATACAACCACTTCATCAAAAAAGTTTTGGTTGATGGAAAACTTGAATTTGTACCGCTTGATCACTTTCAATTCCAAATCTTTCGTTACCCAACCTAGGGGGCATGGCTACATATGATCTTATGTTTTTAGCTCAAGCTTCTCAACCAATTGTGTATAGATCAAGTTGGATTTTGAAATAGGATCAAAGAAACAATGTACCTTACTTTGCTTCATGTGGATTTTAACAAATAATAGTTCGTTCATATCCTTCTCCTCTTTGTGGCTATAAAAAATAATGCCACCTCCTTTTTAATATTAGTGCTATTGATATTAACTTACAAGTTTAAGGTGTTTTCCACCAGTTCCTCAACATCCAATGATAAAAAATCTCTCTTTTTATTCTTTTTGAAATGTTTGGGGTTCTTCTTAAGGTGCAATTTCCAACAGTCCTCCTTGTTGTGTCCCTTTCAATCAAAACCTTTGCATTTATTCATGGAAGGAGTTGATTCTTGTGTTTTTAACACACTCTTCTTTTCATTCCACTTATTCTTGTTTTTCTTTTTTATTTATTTCTCTTGTGGATCTACTTACTTGTAGATTCTTTATTTCTACTTTCACCTATCTAACTTGAGGTATTATTATTGAAAATTGGCCTCATCAATTGTATTTGGTCTAAAAAGCATTGTTTTCACCAAATACGAGGTATAAATTCCTTAATGTACTTGATTAATATGTTTTTACTTTTGAGAGAGAATCTCATATTAATTTCTCTATTCTTGAACTTTGTTGTGAACTCATGCACTAATTGTCATTGTCTCTCTCCAAAGAAATTCCATACTATATGTTAGTGCACCTCATATCAAATTGGGTATAAATAGGATTTTATTATGCCCTTGAACATCTCCCAATATTTCACCAATGGTTCATACTCCAACACTCTTCCCACTACATGACTCTTCCACCGTGTCAAAGCATCACCTTCAAGCTCCAACCGAGAAAAATAAATATTTTTCTTTCCAATTACATCACACATGGTTAATTATACTTCCATCTATTGTAGCCATTGGTTCAACTTGATGGCATCCACTTCACTATCATATGGCTTGATTTACACCTTGGACTCCACATGAAAAAGTAACTATGTCTTACTATATCTATTGTAACTACCAATTGTAACACACCCCAGTCTTAAGCCACTAGGATATGCATGCTCTGTTTGAGATCATATATATATATATATATATATATATATATATATATATATATATATATATATATATATATATATATATATNCAGACATAAACATTCTTCTCATACACATATTCATGTGGAAGAGACATTAAACACATAAATGCAAGATATATAAGAAATTATGATAACATTACAACAGATGTACAATATACATAGCATAGAATTAACACAAAATTGGTACTTATCTTTCTATCAGAAGACCATCGACAGTGTGCAGACCTTTCACTATCTTTCCAACCTTAGACAACATTTCTCCAAGCTATCAGCACTGGGTCACCCCCGAGTTGGGACTAAACTCCACCTAGGGAAAATGAAATCCTAGGCTAGGCTGAGACTATGGAAAGTGACACAATGAAACAGGAAGGATTCCCTCCAAGGATCTTACTTACACCCACTTCTCACAAACTCTCATTCCCCACATGCTTGTCCGACCTCAACAATATACACCTTCACTCTCCCACAGACCATCAACTGCTCCACTTCACTTCCAAGAATTCAACAACATGCGAGATCAAGAATTCACATAGCTCTGTAGCTGCTGCTAGAATCCCTCCAAGAGAAATCACTTCCCTAGCAACCTCTCTCACATGGAAATCGTTTCTCATAGGTCTGACAACCTTCTTCTTCAACCCATGGGCCTGACAACCCGCCTCTTCAAACCACATGCCTAACAACTTGATTCTTATGTTCAAATATTCAATCAACCAGGTAACCGCAATAGTAAAAATTGGGTAAGGAAAGGGACGACTCAACAATTTACATAGGTTCACGATAACAAAGGATTCAACAATGGAGGAATTGGATGACTACGCCCCGCTCAGTACGTGAGTGAATGGGTGCAAAGGATGGCCAGAATCGAGAGTGAACTCATGAGGAAATATGGAAAGAATCATCAGAAAGGTGAGATCCAACCCCCACGATGGAATTCCCCCACAAAAATTTGGATGTGTCCTGGGTGACAGTTGGCTCTCCAGGGGCTCGTTCCTCTCCCCAAAGGAACTTATGATAACTGGGTTTATTTCCCAAACTTTAGTAATTTAGGAAATGCATTATAATATTCCCTTGGGTTAATCCCTGAAGCTTAGCCTCTTTTTTCCTAGCCTCTCAGTCCCCTTCCCTTTCCCTTCCTAGTGGATATTATTCCCCCATAAATCGTTCTTCATGGTCGGTCTGCACGCAACGATCTATTTTTACTAATGATCTGCATAATTTCATATACAAAATCAGACTCACTAGCCTTAGCATCCAGACTCTCCAACATAATAAACACATAATCCTTCCAACTTATAAATACTTTCCTCACCATCCTATAAACATCATTAAACATCATTACAATTCAACTGGGACTCGTCCTTGGGGTATTACAATCCCCTCCCCTTATTTATGCACTGTTCTCAGTGTAACTCATTTACATAACATCATCAAGATTTTCAAAATTATTCAAAAAGATGTGTGTATTCTTTCCACATAGCATATTCATGCTCCCAAGTTGCGTCCTCAGGACCATAACACGTCCATTGGACCTTTACAAGTCCTATAGCTCGATTCAAGAGCTATTTTATTTTCTGGTCCAAAAGGCATATAGGATTCACTTTCTCCACCTGAATCACATTCCAATAAATAACATGATTAGCATCAGGTATATATTTCTTAAGAAATGACACGTGGAATAAATTATGTATAGACATAGACGCGGGAAATGAAATCATATAAGCTATTGGTCCAATCCTCTCTAGGATTTTAAATGGCTAGTAATATCTAGTTGCCAACTTGGAATACTTTCCCAACTTTAGATAACTTCTGTTGGTCTTCACCTTCAAAGAAACATGATCACCCACTTTAAATTCATTGTGAGTTTTGTTCTTGTCATCATAGATTTTCTTATTATCTTGGGAAGCTTTTAAATTCTGCTTAATCTTCTTTATTTTCTCTTCCATTTCTCTAAGCAACTCTGGCCCAACTACTAATATTTGTGTTGGGTTGTCCCATCTTACTAGTGTGTTTCACTGTCTACCATAAAGTGCTTCTAATGGGCTCATATTCTGTCATTCCTGATACCCATTGTTGTAGGAAAATTATACCAAGTGTAGATAATCTTCCCATTTAGATGGTTTTTCCATCACATACATCCTTAGCATATCCTTTATCACTTGGTTCACCCTCTATGTTTTCCCATCAGACTCGAGATGATAAGACGTGTTGAAGTTCATATTTGTTATGAACCCTTTTAATAACCCCTCAAGAACTTCGAGGTGAACTTTGGCTCTCTGTCAGAAAAAAATGTCTTGGGTATAACATACAAGCGTGCTACTTCCATCATATAAATATCAACAACATTGGTTTCCTTGTGAGTAACCTTCATAGGAATGAAATTGGCATCTTTAGTAAGATTGCCCACCACCACCATGATAACATCATGTTGTTTTCTTGTTCTAGGAAATTTCATGATGAAATCCATTGTCACCACTTCCCACTTCCACTTAGGAATGGGAAATGGCTACAACAACCCAACTGGGTGGCTATGCTCAGCCTTGACCTTTTGACATTCCAAACATTTCGTTATGTACTCAACAATCTCTCTCTTCACGCTTGGCCAATAATATTAACTCTTGACTGTTGAAACTATTTTATGATATCCAGGGTGCCCAACATAAGGTACATTATGCATCTCTTTTAAAATTGTACTCCTAAATTAAGGAGAATTGGGTACATAAATTTTGTTCATGCACAAGAGAATTCCATCAATTCCCAATTCATAATCTTCAACTCTCTACTATATTTTACCTTGTAATTTTGTTACCAGTTCCATGTACTGCAAATCATCTTTTGCAGCCTCAGAAATTGTTCCTTTAAGATCAGTCTAATACATGCTAATGGTTGTAGCATGCAGTTCATGCACTCTCCTGTTGATTACATCAACCACTCTGTTCTCCTTTCCTTTGATGTGTTTAATATCAAAGGCATACTCACAGAGGAATTCCAACCATTTGATATGACTAGCATTCAATGTTGGTTGATCAAACAAATATTTAAGACCATTATGGTTTGTCCTCAGCTCAAACCTATTTCCCATTAGGTTGTGCCTCCGCTTCTTCAAAGATTTCACTATGGATGCGAACTCCAAATCATGAGTGGCATAGAGAATTTCATGCTCTTTCAATTTTTTGTATTCAAAACATATCACAAATCCATTTTGACTAATGAGTTCACCAAGTCCCTCTTTGCACGCATTTGTGCAAACCAAAAAATCTTCATCCGGATCAACAATCCTCAAAATTGGAGCACTGGTTAAGAGTTTCTTCAATTGCTGGAAGTTCTTTCCTCACTATGTTTTCCATTGAAACTTCACCCCCTTCCTCTGCAAGGAAGTGATTGGGAGAGCAATTCATGAAAACCCTAGAATGAATATTCTGTAGTATCCAGCTAGACCCATTAAGGATATCACATCTATCACATTCTTGGGTGTTTTCCACCCTTTAATGGCATCAATCTTTTCAGGGTCCACTGCTATCCCTTCTTTGGATATGATATGCCCCAAATAGTGAATTATGTTTTGATAAAATGAGCACTTGCTCAATTTGGCATATAATTAATGCTCCCTTAGCACTTGTAACACCATCTTCAAATGATGCTCATATTCTTCTTTTGACTTGGAATACACAAGGATGTCATACACAAATAGAATGACAAACTTGTATAAATATTCTTGGAAAACAACAATCATCAAACACATAAAAACAACTTTTGCATTTGATAACCCAAATGGAATCACTGTGAACTCATAATGACCATACCTTGTCATGAAGGTGGTATTGATGATGTATTCATCTATGATCCTTACTTGATGATATATTGACCTAAGATCAATCTTTGAGAATATACTTGCATCTTTTAACTGATCAAAGAGATCATTGATCCTTGGCAAAGGATACTTGTTATTTATAGTCAGTTTGTTCAACTGTCTGAAATAGATGCACAATCTCAACGTCCCATATTTCTTCTTCACAAACAAGACTAGGGCACCCCAAGGTGACACACTTGGGTGCATATACCCCTTATTCAGAATCTCTTCAAGTTTCATTTTAAACTCCTTCATCTCTAGTGTACTCATTATGTAAAGAGTCTTTGATATTGGAGTTGCTCCGAGCATCAAATTTATAGAGAAATCAATATCTCTCTTTAGGGGTAGTCCTAGTATCTCCTTGAACACATCCTCAAAATCTTTTAGGAGTAAGTGATCCTCCATATTTGGCACCTTATGCTTAGGTTTTTCCTCCATATGCACTGCAAATACTTGTCATCCCTTCTTGTAACACTTCTTCAGTTGCATTGTTGAGATCTCTTGGAAAGCAACTTCCCTAGGAATTCCTTGTACTACTCTTGGGTTCCCTTCCTCATCTAGAAAACTAAATTTCTTGTTACGATAGTCTAAGACAACATGGTGTTGTTCCAACCAATCCATACCAATTAGACATTCATAAGAACCCAATGACAATATTTTCAAGTATTCCTTGGTACTTAGCCCATTCATGTCCATTGGACATGATTTAACCAACTCGACAACTTTCCTCTTTGTTCCTTTAGCCAATTTTACCAGCCAAGATTTTGTCATGCTTTATTTTTGGAAAAAGAAATCTATCCACAACTTTAGGATCTATGTAACTATGACTAGCTCCTAAATCTATAAAAACAGTAAAGACATGGTTATTGATCATACCTTCAACTTCAATCATGTGTTATTGAAACTTAGCTTGCTTTTTATCCAGGGCTGCATAGATCCTATGTATACTTCTTCCCATGTCCTCCACTATTTTTTCTTGCTTTACATTGTGGACAACTCTCAAATTGTCATTTTTGTGAGGAAAATATCTATACTTGTGGTCTCCTTTACATCCCTAAAATTGAATGGGTGCCTGCCTTGGCCTTTGCCCACCATCCTCAGCCATTATGTGCTCTCTAAAATATGGTTGTCCTTGAGGATTGTTTCTGAAAAATGGAGGCTTATTCCCTTTCTTCCTCTGTTCATTCTTAAACTCTTTCTTGTCCTCCCAAGCCTTCTAGAAAGTAGGCTTTCCTCTTTGCTGATTATATAAGCATTTTTCTCTTCTTATGGTTTCTTCCAGATTCTTGGGATCATCATATTAGATTTTATCGCTAATGAATGATGGCAACCGAGTCAGGTAACTCTGAATATTCACTATTTCATCCTTGATGAAGGAGACATACTTCAAAATCTCTAGAAATCTCTTTTCATATTCCTCAATGGTCATGTTTCCCAATTTGATTTCAAATAAGTCTTTCATATTTTTATCATAATACCTCCTCGTTAGGTATTTCTTCTCAAAATGCCTCTTGAATTCCTTCCAAGTAACATTTTTCTCTCTGAGGTGTTGTACTTGCACCAGCTGAGCCCACCACATGGATTCCTTTCCTTTAAGATGGTAGATAAACATCCTTCCTTATGCACGGGAATAATAATTATGTAATTGGAAATACTTCCTCATTCATAGCAGCCATGTTTCAACATCCTCATCCTTTTTATGCTCTCCAGCAAAATTAGGAGGTTTGATCTTATTCATTTCACCTTTCAACTCATCCACCCCAAACCTCCTATGCTTCTTGACAGGGGATGGACTTGAACTACTATTTGATCTCCTATGGGGATTATTTTTGGAGTGATGGTGATGTCTGCTACAACTCCTTGATCTTCCTTTATTCTCAGGGATCCCGTGCTTCCTGATTTGTTGGAGCCACTCTCCTTATCCAAATTATTTTCAATTCTTTCCAGGATCTGAATTAACTTCACACTGAAGTATTAATTATGCTCCTTTCCCTTCATAATCCTCTCATTATCATCCTTGTGGCTCCAGACATCTGTCTGCAATTTCTTGATGTTATCAGCCATATTTATGTCTTCCTCCTTTCCTTCTCCATGCACATTGGAGTTGGTCCCTTTTAGACCCAACTAGACATTCAAACCTTTGATTTCATCAAATTGACTATACACTACCTATGTATCCTCCATTACTTTACACTTTGTGTTGAATCTGATCCGACAACTGTTAATTCTGCAAAAATGTGTAGCTAACATAATTTTGTTAGACTAATTGTTCTTAATAATTTCATGAAAACATGAACCATTATGATTCATTAATATATATCAGACTTATTTTCTTCCGATTTCCTGAGAAATTGATTGTTCAGATTAAATTTCAAGGTGAACGACTATCTTTGACTGTTCAATACCTTTTGAATTCCTTATTCCATGCTCAATACTAAGTTTTGAGAAGGAAGTTATGGATATTTGAATAATTTGTCCTTTTCATGTTCTTAAACAAAACTTCGGGAACTAGCCCCTTTCTTTTGGCCCCAAAATTCATGTGACAAGGGGTCATGAAAAAGCACTAATCATTAGAAGATTATCCTGTGCTTTGGGCCATCGGGGTTCAACAACTTTGGGGCTTCAGAGGATATGCCTCCATTACTATACATTTTTCTCGAACGTTGATTCTTTGAATACTCGGAGGACGTACCGGTAAATGGTCGTTATACCTTGTTTAGATCTATGGTGGCTAGGATATTTGGGACTTCATGATTCAACGATTTCCAAAGCACATCACAAAAAATATCATGGACCGTCGAATTGGAAATCTTGTGAAGGACTGTGGATCTATGGTCCACATTCTCTACTCAGATCTACAGTGGATAGGAGCTCTGGGAATCAGAGCTTCGATGGTTTCCAAAGAACTTCACTACCAATATATTGAAGTTTCAACCCACCAGAGATCCCCTCTCTTGCCTCCACATGTAATATATTTATCAATGATCGAGATTCACAATGGCCCTACAGGACTTCTCGACTCATAACAACTACAACTCCTATCCTCCGAAGAAACATTCCTCTAGACTACTTAATATGGCAACACACATCCTTTGTGATCAACAATCATGATTTACTCCTCTTCGGAGCTTTGGGGTCCTTATACTTAATAAATCTTGACCAAGTTCCTCTAGAGTGTTAAGTCTCCGGACTGTAGGATTTGGCACCATGTGGAAGAATACTAGAAAAAGACACATGGCCCAATCTGAGGGATGACACGTGTCAATTTATAAATGGAAAATCAGTCTTTTGAAAGCTCAAAACACACTAACATGTGTCATGCATATTGTGTGTCAATGTCACCCTAGGTGATGTCATCCAACCACATCACTTTGAAAGTTCATAAATCCAGGACTCCGAGACTTCGGAGGTCCGGAAGTTCTTCCAACAATGTTTCTCTGAACATGGAACTTTCGAACTTCTTAACCTCCCGGGGCCCACATAGTACAACTCTCACCAATCAAAGTGGTGACACATGGCCCCACCGTTGAGTGACAGTGTCAAGTCCCAATTGGTCCTAAGGGCCTGTCAAAAGTACATAAATGAGTGACATGTGGCATACCTAGGTAGGTCCATGTCACCCTAGCTGATGTCATCATGCCACGTCATACCCGATGCTTCGGGTCTTTAGGGATTTCCTATCCTTAGAACTTTCTCAAAACTGTCGAATGGGTCCACGTCACCCCTAGTGATGTCATCATGTCACATCACTTCGACAACCCAAGACCTCGATGATTTTGTTTTTTGATTGGCACATTCAAAAAAATGTTGAACTACCAAACTGTCGAACTGTCGAACACTTCCACGTCACCCCCGATGATGTCATCATGTGCAATCAATTCGACAACCCGCGACTTTCGAGATTCTTCTTATTGATACTTTTTGCAAAATTGTTGAAATGTTGATTTCCGAATAGGTCCATGTCGTCTTCAATGTTTTGGGACTTCAACAATTCGATAGATCTCTAGTCATATGTTACCTACAAAATTCTCGAACTACTGATTGTCGATGACTTCTTTCCATAGTTTTGGGACTTCATCGATTTCGATGTTGAACACCCCACAACCCCCAAACTGTCGAACTCCAAATATTGCTTAATATTCGTGCACCTTCTTCAAATATGATGGTTGTGAGGGATTTTTCTTCTTCCAAACATATCCAACAACCCAAATTTCACTTTGTATCCCAATACCACATCTACTGTAGTTGTTAATCCCTAATATTGGCTCATTACCCCTTAATTGGGGCATATTACATTAGTAATTTTATTTTATTTATGTCGGCTTTATTCCATTAGTTGTAATTATACCTCCTAGTCTCCTATATATACCAAGGAGACATTTTCAATTGGAATCATCTTGTACTTGAACATTTAAGTGGGGTAAAAGGAGGTTGCCCCCTCGAAGAGGCTTATTATCTACAATTATATCTTTTTCAAGGCATTGAGTACATTTTCTGAGGTTTTTCTATGCTATATTGATATTTGGTTCTTAACATATGGTATCAGAGCTGAAGGTCTTGGGGTTTCGCTGCTACATCTAAGACACTTTGGAATTTTCACTATAAATGTTTTTCTACAACATTTTAGAAGGAACGACTTGGAGGATATTTAGTAGACGGATCAAGGTATGTTGGGTTAAAATTTCATCTCCTGAGGCCTTACACTTTCGTAGATACAACCTGTACAAGATAGGGCTCTGGAATCATCCTAAACTGAGTCATTGTGAATTTTTTGCTACAAATTATTTTTTTGTAACGTTTTAGACCCTGAAATATGGAGGCTATTCACAGAAACTAGTAAGATATTTGTGGTAAATAGTTTATCTTTCGGATCATCTTACATTTGTAGATACACCCTGTGGAATATAGGGTATCTGACTAGTCTCAAGAAGGTGTTCTAGGTAAAACAATCATAACTTATTCCTAGAGTATCCAAATTGAGTGGAACTAGTTTCATTTGATAGTGGACAGTCTGTAGTATTTTTGGTACAAGTTTCAAAATTTTATATCAATTATTTTGTGCGGGGAACGCTATACAAGTGAGATATCCTGGAAAGGACAAAAATCAGCAAGTTGTTGGGAAGTTACCATAAATTCCACTTGGCACATCCAATTTTGATCAGACCTGTGGCATTGCAGAGAAGAAATATCAGAGAACTACATAAAATAAAGTTTCATACCCAAAAGGGCCTAAACTTGGGAGATACAACAGAATAAAGATTGTCTAGCAGAACCACCTCAAAATCAAGGTTCAAAAGTGATACTTGGCCAACATGCCACCCAAAAAGGGAACTTCTACACCAAATAAGCCTCTAGACAATCCTACTTGGACTCTTGATGAAGGTGAAGAAATGCGTAGGGACATAAATCATTTACAAAAGAAGATAGTAACAAAATATGAAGTACAAGAGATGGAAGCTAAGTTGGAGGCAAATATGGATGGTTTAAAAGAGGAAATCATGGAATTATTGAAAAATTGCGTAACAGAGAAGACACCTGAAAGTGAAAATGCATCCCATGAAATTCATGATGAGGAAACGATGAAGGTGAATCAAGAATTGAGAAACTCCAACTTTGGGTTGAAGACCAACCACATTCCTAAGATCGATATGAGGAAGTTTGATGGCAAGGACCCAATCACATGGATACTTCATATGGAGAAATTATTTGATATACATAATGTGCCACATACACAAAAGGTATGAATTACTTCTTTATATTTAGAACCTAATCAATTTGTATGGTATCGATGGCTTTGTTCTCGCAAATCACTAGTCACTTGGACAATTTTTATGAAAGAAATGATAGCACACTATGAGGATACAAGGAGAAATACCTTCTTTAGCCAATTGATAAATCTTAAGCAAAAGGGTTCAGTTACCGAGCACATTGAAAACTTCCAAATATTGAATATAAAGGAAACCGATATTCCAGATGAGCACTTGATTGATGTATTCATAGGAACTTTAAAGGATAACATTCAACATGAGGTTCGCCTTTGGGAACCCAAATCATTATAGAATGCATTTAAGGTGGCAAGAAAAGTTGAAAGTAAAAATATGGCTATGGCTACTAGAAGGACCAATCCTAACATCTATAGAGAGAACAATGCTCCTTCTTTTAAAACACCTCAACCTAGAAGGTTGACACCTCAACAATTGGAGGAAAGAAAAGAAAAATGTTTATGCTTTAATTGTGACAGCAAGTACAGTAAGGGACATAAGTGTGGTGAGAATAAATTATTCTACATAGATTGTGAAGAGGAAGAAGAACAAGAACAAGAACCATCTCAAGATGAAAATGTAGAAGCAATTTCGTCTAAAGATTTGACTCCCACGATATCGTGTAATGTATTGGCTGGAATTAGCAGTCCTCAAACCCTCAAGATTGAAGGATACATCAAAAAGAAAACGGTAATAGTCCTAATTGATTCTTGAAGTACTCATAATTTGATTCACTATAAATTAGACAAAGCTCTCAATTACTTTGTATATCAAGCGCCAAAGTTTCAAGTAATGATTGCAGATGGAGGAACTATCAATTGCTTAGGAAAATTCAATAAGATCAATCTTACTATGGGGGAATATGTAATGAATAGTCCAATGATTGCCACACCCATGGGTGGTGTAGATGTTGTACTAGGAATCCAATGGTTACAATCATTAGGAACAATGGATTTTAATTTTCAAGAAATTTTCATGAAATTTTCATTGGAAGGAAAAGAAATTGAGTTAAGAGGTATCACAGGGAAACCCAGTAAGGTGATAATATC
>ML783044.1:0-27233 GCA_009831015.1 Picea engelmannii | reverse complement strand
GGAAAAATCATATTGGAGCCTGAAGCCATCACTGACACAAGAATTCACCAACTGAGGAATAGATCCATTTCATAGTATCTCATTAAATGGAGGAAACTATCGGCTGAAGATTCCACTTGGGAAGATGAGTCTTTTATACAGAATCATCCAGAGTTACTCAAGCATTGCGGACAACACTTGTCTCAAGGGGAGGGGCATGCTAATCCCTAATATTGGCTCATTACCCCTTAATTGGGGCATATTACATTAGTAATTTTATTTTATTTATGTTGTCTTTATTCCATTGTTGTAATTATACCTCCTAGTCTCCTATATATACCAAGGAGACATTTTCATTTGGAATCATTTTTTACTTGAACATTTAAGTGGGGTAAAAGGAGGTTTCCCCCTCGAAGAGGCTTATTATCTAAAATTATATCTTTTTCAAGGTGTTGAGTAATTTTCTGAGGTTTTTCTATGCTATATTGATATTTGGTTCATAACATTGGTTTATAAAACTACTATACGTCTTGAGCTTCTGAACACAACCAAGGTGTTCCTCCAACACCCTCTTCGCACTCAGTACATCAAATCCCTATGGAATTTTTACTTCAAATTCCACATTTGTGGCCCATCCAATTTTAGTATTGAAACCATGGGATCTGATACCATATTGTAACGTCCCCTAGCCACCCTTGCCGGGGACATCACCACTTCTTCAAAACCAAACTGTTCTCAAACCAATTGTAACACACCCCAGTATTAAGCCACTAGGATATGCATGCTCTGTTTGAACTCATAAACGTATATGTATGTATCTAATGCAATTTAAACAGACATAAGAATTATTCTCATACACATATTCATGTGGAAGTGACAATAAACATATACATGCAAAATATACAGGAAATTCTAATAACATTCTAACACATGTACAATATACACCATACAATTAACACATGTACAATATACACAACATACAATTAACACATGATTAGTACTTATATTTTTATGATAAGACCATTGATTGCATGAAAACCTTCCATGAACCTCCCAACCTTGGACCACGTTTCTCCAAGCTATCAGCAGAGGTTCACCCCCGAGGTGGGACTAAACTCCACCCAAGGTAAAGGAAATCCTAGGATAGGCTGAGACTATGGAAAGTTGCACAATGAAACATGAAGGATTCCCTCCAAGGATCCTTCTTACGCCCACTGCTCATAGACTCTCATTATCCACATGCATGTCCCACCCTGGGAATATACAACTTCATTGTTCCACAGTCCATCAATTGCTCCACTTCCCTTCTAGGGATTCAACAACAGGCCAGATCAAGAATTCTCAGAGCTTTATAGCTGCTACTGGACTCCTTTTAGGAGAAATCACTTCCCCATCGATCTCTCTCAGTTGGAGAGAGTTTCTCAGAGGCCTGACAACCTGTTTATTAAATGTACGAGCCTGGAAACCCACCTCTTCAAACCATAGGCTTGACAACCCGATTCTTATGTTCAACTATTCAATCAACCAGGTAATTGCAGTAGTGAAAATCGGGTAAGGAAAGGGACGACTCAACAATTTACATAGGTTCAGGATGGAAAAGAGTTCTAAAATGGAATAATTGGATGACTACATCCCACTCAGTGCGTGAGTGAATGGGTGCAAAGGATGTCCAAAATCGAGAGTGAACTCATGAGGAAATATGGAAAGAATAATCAGAATGGTGAGAGCTAACTCCTATAATGATGAAATTCCCCCACATAAATTTTCATGCATCTTGGATGACACTTGGCTCTCCAGGAGCTCATTCCTCTCCACTTGGAGTTTATCTCCTCTCCCTAAACGAACTAAGGATAACTGGGTTTATTTCCCAAACTTAGTAATTTAGGAAATAAGATTATAATATTCCCTTGGGTTAAGCCCTCAATATTAGCCCCTTTTTTCCTAGCCTCTCATCCCCCTTCCTTTCCTTTCCTAGTGGAGGTTAGTCCCCCATAACTCTTTGATCCAGGGGATCAAAATATGATCAAAAATAAAATTTATCATAATTTATTCAAAACAGACTCGTGTGTAGGACTCATCCTCACAATCCCAATGCAACTTGAATGGGTTCAAATGGATGTTGTATGTGAGAGATATCACGTTATGTCCTCTTTGAAACACATGTAAATTTTTTCTAACTGTACAGTTTGTACATTCCATACAATGCTGACGTGGAAATTCCATACTGGTGACACAATAGGTTCATAATGTTGACATGGCAGGTTTGTTTTGTTGACGTGGCAGGGTCGTATTGCCAATGTGGCAGGTCTGTACTGCTGACATTGCCTGCTACTGTACAAGACACGTGGCAGGTGTTGAGTTGTCAGATGTTGAGTTGTCATAGGTTGGTGTGGCATGTACGTGGGCCATTGTTATGGTGCCACATGACCCAGACATGGGATTCCACGTGGCACCTCTTCATAGTGTACAAGGTTTGTTGGAATCCATGTGGGTCGACCCTGGGACCTCCGGTAGTGATAGTGGTTTGTCAAGGGTCGGGCTAATAGCTCGCCCACAATTGTTAATTAAAATTTTAGTCTAAAAGAAACATTTGAATTCGTTCAAACGTTCATGCAAGAAGAGAAAGGGTCAGGGTCTAGCCCATCCCTGGTTACATTCCTTTCCATATGACAACAATATTGTCCAACAACTTTTGCGCGGAGTTCAACAATTAAATCCAATGGTCAAGCCACATCGGGATCCAATGGCTAGCCCATAGGCGCACATTCCAAGGGTTTCCATGAGATCCAGTTTAGATGTTAGGATGTGGCCACATGACACCCATGAAACTAACACCTCCACCCTTCTAGGTGCTTATGCCTCTAATAGTGTGACATAATGCCTGATTTTCTGGGGATGCGCATGGGTGCTGAGTTTAGGCACGATAAATTTCCAGAAGGCAGGTTTAGTCATTTTGGGTGTGTTTTTGCAAGAAGAGACAACAAAGAATTGGGAGAAACTTCCCATGAGTGATTTCAACTCAGTTTTTGGCCAAACGAAGTGCAGGAATAGCCCAACTAGGAGTTTTTGGACGTTCTGGAGCCATTGAAGCCATCCATTTCTCATTCTGAGAATTGTAAAGCATTGATTTTGACACTTTGAGAATTAATGAAAATTATCCATTGGAAGATGCACCAGAAGATGTATCCCAGGAGAGGGGTGAACTCCTTTATCATTTTGTTGTGTTAATGTGTGTATTTTGATGGTTGTTTATGAATTTTTATGTTTTTCATGATTAAGTAAAAAAACTTATTAATATTTATGTGTTTGTAACTTGATCCTATTAGCCTATTACAAATTTCACTTGCAATTTTAAAGAGACTCAAGTCTTTGATTTTCATATCAAGTTGGTATCAGAGCATAGGTTTCTAAAGCTTTGATTGTTTGCAAGCATTTGTTTTATGATTCTTACAAGGTTGAAGCTCACAAGAGGAGAAGGTCAACTTCTAGATCCAAGTTCTCAACTTTCAAGAAGGAGAACTAAACAATCACCTCAAGCTTCAAGGAGATATTCACCAAGTATGGCTCATGAGGAGATTCATGAAACTCTTACTTCATAGAATGAAACTTTCATAAAATATTTCTAAGATATGACATAGATGGTGAAAGTTTTATTTGAAGAAAGAAATGCAAGGTTGCAAGGTGAATGCTCAAACCCTCCAAAGGGTAATGGATATAGTGGTGATAAAACTCCAAAAGGAAATGGAGGGAATGGTGATACTCCAACTCCTTCACTTCCATCTTCCACCTCTTATACCATTTCACAACCACCTCCAAATTCTCCAAAAGAACATGGTAAAATTCCTCTACAAAACTCATTTTCTTAAACTTGATATTAAGTTTGAATTTCCTATGTACAATGGAGAGGTAAATGCTGAGAAATTGGATAACTAGATTCATCATATTGAAGTGTATTGTAGGATTAAAAGAATCAAATATGATGAAACTAAGATTCATCTTTCTTCTCTTATGTTGGAAAGTGGAACACTCATTTGGTGGGAATCCAAAACTCAAGAGGACATGAAGAAACATGGTAAAGTTTTATCCTCTTGGAATGATTTTACTGTTTCACTTAAAAGACAATTTTATCCATTAGCATACATGCAGAAAGTTGCTACGGATTGGAAAAACTTTAGACAAGCTAAAGGGAAAAGTGTTCAAATATACACTCAATAATTTAGAAGAAGAGTTTTGATTTTGGGTATAGATTTATCTTCTCAAGAAACTTTACTCAAATATATTGGAGGATTTCATAGCTAATTGAGGCACACAATACTTATTTTAAAACCTACAATTCTAGATGAAGTTTTTGTACATGCAACTCATTTGGAAGAAAAAGGGAGGAATGAACCTCAATAGGCAAGGAAGAATCCTTTTGTTAAAGGAGACAAAGGAAAGAAGTTCAATGGAAATGGAAGAAAGAATGATTCAGTCAAGAAAGAGGGAGAGAAACTCACATGTAAACATTGTTCAAAGGATGGCCATAATGAAGACCATTGTTGGAAACTTCATACTGAAAAGAGACCCAAAAAGTTCAGCCATAAGGGGAAACCAAAGACTACTGCAACTACACAACATGATTTAGGTTCCGATTCGGGTGATGAAACAATGATTACAGCCATGGATTTTCAAGGTAATGATTCTATTGAAAGTACTAGTTCTTCCAATAGTAGTAGCCTCAATGAAAATCAACATGAAAAAGAAATAATAGAGATTTTCCACATAAGGGTTATTTCAAAGCATACCAAGATAGATACTCTTTTTGATACTGGATATCAAGCAAACCTCATATTTGAAGACATTGTCAAGAAAATAAAATTGGAAAGTACTCCACATCCTAAACCATACCCTCTAGGATGGATATGTGACAATGCCAAATTTCACGTGACAAAAAGATGTAAACTTAGATTTTCCATCATTGTAAACTTTATAAATGAGGTAGCGGTTGATGTTATTCCATTGGATATATGTGGTATTGTGTTGGGAATCCCATACTTATATGATAGGAGAGTCATATTTCATCGTCATGAGAACAAGTATCACTTCTTTAAAAATGGAGTTGAGTACATTGTTAGAGAACATACAAAGAAGTGGAATTTGTCACTTGTAAATGCTAGACAAATGAAAAGATTAGTCAATGCTAGTAAGAATTTTGTCCTCTTGATGATCAAACCCAAAGAGAATCTTGAAAAATAAGCTTTCCAAGGTTGTGATGCAAAGTTGAAATTTGATTTATATAAGGTTGTTAACCAATATGATGAGATGTTTCAAGAACCAAAATTATTTCCTCCAAAAAGGGCTATCCAACATGAGATATAATTGCAACAAAATTGTCCCCTTCCAAACATTAGTATGTATAGGATGTCAGTCATGGAGAATATTGAAATTAAAAAACAAATCCAAGAGTTTCTTGACAAAGGGGTCATCATTCAAAGCACATCACCATGTGGTTCACCAATTGTTTTAGTACCAAAGAAAGATGGTACATGGCGCATGTGTGTAGATTTCAGGTCCTTGAACAGGATTGCGGTAAAGAATCGTTACCCTCCTCCCATAATTGATGATTTTCTTGATCAATTGAAATATGCTAAGTATTTTACTAAGTTGGATTTGAGAAGTGGATATCATCAGATTAGGATTGCTGAAGGAGACACTTGGAAGGCAACTTTCAAAACAAAGCAAGTTTTTTTTGAGTGGATGGTAATGCCATTTGGACTTTGTAATGCTCCTGCTACATTCATGAGTGTCATGAATGATGTTTTAAGGCCTTTTCTTGATGATTGTGTGATTGTATACTTAGATGAAATTTTGATCTTTAGAAAATATTTTGAAGAACATGTTATGCATGTAAAGAAAGTTTTGGATGTCTTAAAGAAAGAAAATTTGATTTTGAAGATGTATAAATGTGAGTTTGAAAATCCCTCACTTGTTTACTTGGGGCATATTGTTGGAGGAGGAGAATTGAAAATTGATCCTTCCAAGGTCAAAGTCATTTTGGATTGGCCCAAGCCCAACAATGTGACAGAGGTAAGAATCTTTTTGGGAGAAACCCAATATTGGATAAATTTTATTGCTAACTTATCTTCAATTGCAACTCCATTACATGCAGTGACAAGCATCAAGCAATTTTTCCAATGGGGAGGCAAGCAACAAAAATAATTTTATGCATTAAAGGAGAAGATTATTTCATCTCCATTTCTTGCACTTCCTAACTTGAGACAGACATTTGAGATCCAAACAGATGCAAGCAATTATGCAATGGGAGCAGTCTTGTTACAACATGGTAAGCCCATTTGTTTTCATTCTGAAACTTTTAATGGTGCTATGATTAAATATCCTACTTATGATAAGGAGTTGTATGCATTGGTACAAAGTATGAAAAAATGGAAACATTATTTGTTGGGAAAATAGAATATCATTCACACAGATCATCAACCATTGCAATACTTGCAATCACAAATAAAGCTACAGCAAGAAAGGCACTTCAGATGGATGGGTTTTCTACAACAATTCCACTTGGTTATAAGGTATAAGAAAGGAAATTATAACAAAGTTGTCGATATGCTTTCTAGGCCTATCGTTAGTGCTTAAGCTATTCTTAAGCATAATTCTACTATGCATGAGAGCTATGTTGAACAATATGCTTTAGATGTTGATTTCAAAGAGGTTTATGAAACTTTGTGTCATTCTAACCAAGTTGAGGAATTGGATTACCATGTGCATGATAATATTTTGTATCTTAGAAAGCTATGTATTCCACATGGTGAAAGATTCAACATCATAAGGGAAGATCATTTTTCTCGTATTGCTGGGCACTTTGGTGTAGGCAAGATAATGGCTAATTTTCAAAGGTATTGTTATTGGCCTAAAATGAATGAAAGTGTTTCAATATATGAAAGTGGATGTTCTTTATGTGATAAAAGAAAGACTAGCAATAGAAACTTGGCTTTCTATACTCCACTTTTGGTTCCTTCTTATCCTTGGGAAAGAATTTCCATGGACTTTGTAGGAGATCTACCTATGTCTAAGAAGAATCATGATTATGTTTATGTTATGGTTGACCATTTCAGAAAAATGTGTATTTTGATGCCTTGTAAGAAGCAGGTTACAGCTGAGGAAAGGGAAAAAATGTTCTTTCAACATGTTTGGGTACATTTTGGATTTCCTAAATCCATTATTTCTGGTCGATATTCTCAAGTTATTGGGAACTTTTGGTCAAGTTTATGGGCACTCATGGACACCAAGATGAAAAAGAGCACAACTTTTTATCCACAAACCGATGGTCAAACAAAAGTGGTTAATAGAATAGTAGTGCATCTTCTTCGTGGTTATTGTAGCAAGTATCCTAAGATTTGGGATGAGAACCTACATTACATTCAACATTCTTACAACCATGCTAAGCACTCTTCGACTCTAACATCTCCATTTGAGGCGTGTTTTCGTTATTTTACAAAATGTCCTTTAGATTTTTTCTTTGGGAAAGATATTGCAATTGATGGTCAATATGACATTGATAGAGAAGATAAGTTCATTGAACAATTCAAATAGTGCATAAAATGGTACAAGAATAGTTGGAAAAGAGCCAAGTCAAGTATAAGACACGACATGACAATCATTGTGTTGATCGCAGTTTCCAAGTTGGAGATGAAGTTTGGATTTACATTAGCAAAGAGAGGCTTCAAGGAGAAGGTAAAAAAATGAAACCAATTAGATATGGACCTTTCAAGATTCTTGAAAAGATTGGTAAAAATGCCTTCCATTTGGAGTTGCCTCCTTATATGAATATGTATGCAGTTGTCAATGTTGAGAATTTGAGATTGTATCAGCTTCCTTTGATTGATGATCACGGAGAGAATGTTCAGATTCCTTCCATAGATAATTTCTCGCTAGAATACCTTTCATAAATCCATGAAGATACAATCCTTTATGGGAGGATGAGAACTTTAAAATGAGGGAATGTGGAATACCTTCAAGTTGGTCCTAATGTCACAAATCCAAGCAAGGAAAAATGTATTGAGGTTAAAAAGATGAGGGAGTTGTACCCTCATCTTCAAATATACTGAAAGTAGTATTTTGGAGGTCCAAAAGATTCCCAGTGGGGAGGAGTGATCTAGGGGATCAAACTATGATAAAAAACCAAAGTTCTCATAATTTATTTAAAATGGACTTGTGCGTAGATCTCATTCTCATGATACCAATGCAACTTGAATGGGTTTAAACTGACGTCATATGCGAGAGATATCGTGTTCTTTTCGGTTTGCTAAACAGGCAAAATTTTGCTAACTATACAGTTTGTACAGTGTTGATGTGGCAGATCCATACTGCTAACATGGTAGTTTCATAGTGTTGACATGGTAGGTCTGTAATGTTAATGTGGAAGGGTCATACTATTGATGTGGAAGGTATGTACAACTAACATGGAATAGTACCGTAAATGACACGTGGCAGGTCTTAAGTTGTCAAATGTTGAGTTGTCATAGGTAGACGTGGCGTGTACATGGGCCAATGTTATGGTGCCACATGGCACCCCTTTGTAGTGTTAAAGGTTTGTTGGAATCCATGGGGGTCAAACCCGGGACCTCCGACAATGGCAGTGGTTTGGCAAGGGTTGGGCTACCAACCTGCCTACAATTGTTACTTAACCTTTTAGTCTAAAAGAAACATTTGAATTGGTTCAAATGTTCATGCGGGAGGAGAAAGGTCTGGGTCTTAGCCCAAGCCTAGTGACATTTATTTCCATACGAGAACAACACTGTCCAATTTTTTTTGCGGAAGTTCAATAATTAAATACAATGGTAAAGCCACGTCGAGATCCAATGGTTATCCCACGGACGCACATTCCAAGAGTTTCCAGGAGATCTGGTTTAGGCACTAGGACGTGGCCACATGGAACCATGCCTCTAACGTTGTGACAAAATTCATGATTTTGCGGAGATGCATGTCGATTATGGGTTTAGGCACGCGAAACGCCCAGAAGCCAGGTTCAATCATTCGGGGCGCATTTTGGTGAGTATAACAAAGAATTGGGAGAAACTTCTAGGGAATGATTCCAACTCAGTTTTTGGCCAAACCAGGTCTAGGAAGAGCCCAACTAAGGATTATTGGACGTTCTGGAGCCATTGAAGCCATCCATTTCTCATTTTGATCATTGTAAATCATTGATTTTGAAACTTTGAGCATTAATGAAAATGATCCATTGGAAGATGGATCGGGAGATGTAGCCCAAGAGAGGGGTGAAATCATTTATCATTTTGTTGTGTTGATATGTGTATTTTGATGGTTATTTATGACTATCTATGTTGTTCATGATTAAGTAAAAAAACTCATTAATCTTTATGGGTTTGTAACTTGATTCTATTACCCAAGAACATACAAATTTCACTTGCAATTTTAAAGAGACTCAATCCTTTCATTTTGAGAACACTCTTTCTTTGTGGTTGGTTTACACACAATGATGTATTTATATAAGTGATCTACATAATTACGTACACAAAATCAGACTGACTGTCCTTAGCATCCAGGCTCTCCAACCTAATAAACATATAGGCCTTCCATCTTATAAATATGTGGCTCACCAGCGTATAAACATCATTAAACATCATTATAGTTCATTAGGGGCTCGACCTTGGGGTATTACAGCTACATTCTCCCATATATGGCTTACTATTACACTCTGTTGTTGGATTATTTTCTTGTTTTTTGGGGTCTTCATGACAAGCCTCTTTTGATGGTGTTTGTTTTCACTTCATTTCCAATAGATGTGACACCATCAATGTCAACGTATAAAAACTCTACTCAAGTCAATCTAGATAGACTCCAGGACCTTCCTCATCTTCTCCATGATGTTCTCATGCAATTCTTGGTGCTCTAATTTCCTCTAGCCCTCGAAAAACGCTTTTCAACTTCTTTTATAGTCACTACGGGTACTTACCATATAGGTCCCACTAAGTTCATTGGAACTAGTTCTCTAATACCATTTCATCTATAAACAAAAGCCTTATATCCTATTCATTTCATGAACATTATATCTTCTAAATCAAACAAGAGACAATTCTCTTTCATACATCATATATCTGTACCTTTTCTTAGCACTCACAATTTATGAAGCAATCACTTTATTTCCTTAAAAGGTCAATACCCCAACCATTATGCAAGAGAAACCCTGGTCTACCATCATTAAAAAGATACCAAGAATAATTATTTTGATTATATCTCCCATGAAAATAAATAAAGAGAAGGTACCAATAATTAACTCACCCAACCAATGGTCAAGTCAACTAGCCAATAAACTTATTGACCACGCAATGGATGAGTCAACCAGAGTGTAAAAAATTAAATCAATCAATGACAATTTGACTGAGGAATAAACAAGTAGACTAGAAATTATTATTTCAACCAACTAAGTCGACTAGGAAATGGAAAGTCGAGTAACATATCTAGTTGACCAAAGAAGAGGAATCAACTAGGAAGAAGTAAAATTTGCTAGGGCAAAATTCTAGTTGACTAGCAAGTGAAACCGACTAAATAAAAAAAGGGAAAGGTAGTTTTAGTGGAATGATTCAACCAACAATGAATAAAAATTGTAAACAAATGAATTAAGATGACCAATAATGAATAAAAACATTTAGAGGGAAAATTGGGTAACCAACGATGAAGAAAAAAACTATGTATGTCTCATGGGTAAAGAATAATGTTTTAGTAGCACTAGAATGCATAATATGGTCTATATATGACATATGGGAAAAGGGAAAATTCTCTAAAATGATGAAAATGCAATATATATCTTTTGGACAAAGTGTGGACACCAGCTAGCAATAAATTTGACACTGTGAGTGAGAGAAATTTCTCCAACTACTCTTAAAAACTAAACTATAAACTTCCAAGTAAATCACAAGAACTTTGGATTAGGAAAGGTTGATTTCACATCTTTGGAATCACTCAATCATGGATAAAAGGGAGATATTGAGAAGGTTTTTCTCCATTAAATCATTTTATTATGTAGACAAACCTCCCACACAACAAGATACTGAATAATTAGCACATTAACTACTCAACAAATATAATCCATATACATAGTAGCCATTAGAATGAAACTATTGACTCAATAAAACACCAAATCAACTAACACAACATCATACTCAAAAAATGAAAAAAAAACACGCACACATTGAGACATGGTTTACCCTAGAAACTGAAACTGGAAAACCAAAATTTAGTTAGCTTCAAACAAGCTCTTTAGTATGTAGTAATTGACAAGTTGTAGGGTATCTATCTCATCTCTATTCTCCTTAGTGAAATCAAGGAAAATTCCTACTTTGTTCAAAACAAAAGAACCCCTCTTCTCTTGTGGGTAAATGGGATATAAGAGACTAGCTAAAATAGGGGATAGATGGAAGGTTATGCATACCTAACCCTTCAACTTCTTCCCAACTTGTTTATCTCCCTTCTCTTTCTTTTGTATTTTATACCATGGGAAAAAGGTCTCATGAAAGTATTATACTATTATATTTTCTTAATACATGGATTTTTTTTCTTTTTCTTTTAGAACGATAATATATTTCTCGACATGACATATCATGTTTGAGTTAAGACTAGAATGAATAAAAGGGTGGAAATCAATTGTGATGGAGTGGGGATCTTCACACCAACAAGTTTATCTCCTTCATCATCTATATCCTTGGACATTATCTTTGTTGATCATCCTAGAGCCTATATCGATAGCCAATTGTTCTTGTTCATATCTAATTTGGATCATGGTTTGATTATGTATTGTTGTCTCAATGATTACAAATATTTCCAACCTTTATCCACTAGGAAGGTATGGTTTTAGGTAGATAAATAAGTAACATAAGTGATACAATGAAGTGGTGTGACAAAATTTTAGAAGATGATCCAATTCCCTCAACAAAATAATTTTACTAAAAATTGAATGAAATCCCCCCTATACTAATTACAATCATAACGATGAGATACACAAAAGGAAATATAAATAGTACATGATAGTATATCATAGGGGTGTACTGCAAGTTCTAATTTTTTTTTAGCATCTATAAGAGTAACTATAGGTTTTATTTGTTATACTTGTGTCAAGCATAAACATAAATAATTAGATAGCAGATATCAAAAACTTCCTCTCATTACATATGTTGAAACATTTTTTTTTCTAATGTTTATACTTAAATAGGTTTAATTCTCGTTAAATAAAGACAAACGTGCACTTGGATATGACCATTGATGAGGTATTCCATTTGATACAATGATCCTAATTTCTTGAAAATTATGGAGCCGCCCACTAGTTAAAGGGTCAAATCGCTAAAAACAGTCTTCAAAATATCGGGTTTCAGGGTTTCACAGACCTAACAGTCCAACATATAAAGAGTCTCAATGTCCCGACATGTGAAATCATGAAACTACGATAAGTTTTAAGACATGTTAATTAAGGCGGTAAAAGCGATTAGTACTAACTAATCACATTGTGACTTTGCGATTTGGGGATCCTGCCTCGAGCAACCACCAAAATTTCGATATACAAAATTGTGAAACTAGCTTAAAATTAAACCGGGTTAATTAAATGATTAATAATGATTAACGATAATTAAATCATATCGCAGTTTCACATTTCGAGAATCCTGTCTTGAATGACAACTTGAAATCACTATACCCAAAGTCACAAAACCCTTAACTAATCATAATTAATTAAAAGATTAAACACAATTAATATTAATCAATCAAATCACGATCTCATGATTTGGGGATCATAACTTGAAATGAAATAAGATCGCCTAGGACTCCAAACCCTGAAATAGATTAAGGTTAAACATGATTAATTAACAAGATAGAGCTTGATTTAGTAACACCTTAAACAATCTTATCTCCTGTAAATTTTACGTTGGTTTGAAATGATCTCTATGCTTTTCCCAGATCACGAAATATCAACCATTAATGACATTAATAGCTAATTTAGGGAAATGATTTCAAATAATATACTTATTTATCGCCCATAGATTTTGAATAAAGGAATTAAATGCATTCTCAGAAAAGGTCTACGCAGATTGATACACTTAAGGCAAAGAAGATTTTTTCATTTTATAAATTAGATTCTCATTTTCACATAGCTTACGTAATGAGATACTCAATCCTGTGTGTTTTTGGTGACAAATAGAAATTTTTCTTTTTAGAACTGCTACCATGGTGACATGAAAAGAAGCCAAAGTGACTAGTGAGGTTTCAGGCCAGAGTTCAGAGGTTATCTCTAATACCTCACCCAGAAGTATAAACAAAGTTAAAACCTGGACGAATGTATTCAACATCCTGCAGTATGAGCTGGTAAACTACCCTGATGATTCGAGAGACAACAAAAAAGAAGACTTATCTATCAAATACAAAACTATTTCTCAGGCAGAGATGCATAAGGTAGCAACAAGGCCAAGTCTTTTATCCTACAGTGACATGATTAAATGGGCACTAGATCATGTGGATATCCCAACTAGAATTATTTTCAATTCTTCGAAGGTGATTGTTGGGTCATTTTGGTTAGAACACATACATGTGATGTATAAGTTGTCTCCGACATCAACCTTCACTTGAAATACCAGTTTTCTAGATAATTTCATAAAGAAGGAGTGTGATCAATATGGGAAAATATTTTGGATTTGATCAAGGATTGGTGCTAACGCCTAGAAAAGTTCAAAGATGATTCTCATGACATATACTCAATCTCATCATTGCAACCACATTTCATGTATATAGCCATGATGATGTGAAGACTTTATGGAAAAGAGAACACAACCCATTTCTTTCTACCATGGGCACCCATTATACACATAGTGGCAGAAGGTTATTCTTTCGACTGGGCCAAGATATTGTCGGATAGTCTGGCTAGTGAAATTACAGAATACCAGGCAAACAAAGCCAAGGGGAAATCAACTTCATTTTTTATATCATATTATATTATGGACACCATTTGTTTCATGACGCCTTTCTCGTTGATGGGCTAGAGTTGGACTCCAGATAACGCAGAACTAATTCATATTTATCATTCAAAACTCTGGGAAGACAAGGAGAAAGATTTCTTTTATGAAATCTGTAATTGGTAGTGGTGTCGATGCACATTTCTATTTTTTGTCACCCACCTCCTATAATTTCATATATGATTGTGGCTAACCTATATAAAGTGGCAGATTGGTATATCGAGGAGCAATTCTCCTACATCAGAGTGTTCGGTTGTTCAGTTCCCCCATACGCTTTACAAAAATTTTACCAGACCGACTAGTGTGCCATGAGGTCACACAACAAACTCTACTCAGAGGGATTAGAAAAGAACTTAAATCCGTCTAGAAAAAGCTATGGCCATCTTTTCCCTTATAGATTGGTGTATTTTCTTTATTGGATTTCGGCCACTCCAGAGTGGAAGTTGTGACATTAGAAGAAATAAAGTTGGTTAGCATAGAATTTAAGAAGCACGACCCGCAGAAGGTTGTGGGTAACCATATGGCTAGTTGCAATCTTAAAAAGTATGAACATGAAGAATCCCCTCAGGACGAAGTGTTTGGAGGGGTGAGATCTTACCAAGAATTTCTGAGCCAAGTTCAAGCCCTATCACCTCATAAAATGGTTGATTTTTGCAACTTCCAAAAACACCGAAGAAGTGGTCTTCCAAAAGTATTATGAGGGGAAAATATGATGTCTCCTTCTACACAACAAACAGAGAGATGGAATCGAGAAGTTGAAAGATGTAGCAAACAAGAAGCCCCAGAAGACTCAGAGAAGTTTGAGATCTCAACTCAGAAAAAGGATATCCCGACAACAGAGGTATCTGATAACTAGGCCAAAGATCAACCAGAGACATTAACAAAGAAAGGAGAAGATAGGCCATTATATTCACCACATAAATCAACTACAGATGAAACTGGAAAACAGTTATACACAGAAATTGGCAACCCCATTCAGAGTGTCACGCCATTATAGTCTACTAGAGGAAACCCCAATCCAGAGGTAATACTCATAGACGATCCCATGCCCATATCTATTGAATAGAAACCTCCTTCTGATTTCTTTTTCGGTAAGAAAAGGAAATTTGTGGTGAAGAAAGTAATGCACCAGAAAGAGGGTGCAATAGTAAGAAAACATAGAGTATTATTAGATGGACAGAGTTTGTAAGATGAAGATTTTTCTATAGAGGTAGCCAGCTCTTTGGGAGATTTTTAAACAACTAACCTATTCTCAGTCGATAATCTAAAAGAAATACTGAAGAAGAGAAATTAGATGATAAGTCAGTTGAAAAATCAAATAAGGAATGCAAAAAAGAATGTCAGAGAAGAAGTCAATAAAGGACTGGAACAGGCTAGAGTTAGTGATAAACAAGAAATCCAAATGCTCAAGTCCATTATTGACAAGATTCATAATAAGAGGCAAGTGAGTGAAAGACAGACTATCCAACAATATGATTTGATAATTGCAAAACAAGGTCCGTTCCACTGAGAAGATGGTAATGGATATAGAATTGTTTCAATCTCAAGCGTTGGGGGTGCTAAAGAAAATGGAAATAACCTAACAAATCATAATCTCTAAAGTAAACATCATACAAAATCATTCTCAGGTGATGGATGAAGCATTAAGTAATATTGTTTTAAGAGAGAGGGAGGCTATCGTTTCCTGAACTACCTTCCAAGAAGCAGTTATATCATCAGCAAAAGAAGGAAGATCTATGGCATCTGCGTTGTCTATTTCAGAGAAAACTAGAGGTGATATTATACTAAAGACTTGGGAGTTAAACATAGACGAAGGTAGGAAAATGGCTAAGGAATTGAAATAATCTTGCGAAGAAGTTTGTGTTTACTTAACAAACAATTATTAGGTTTCGATAAAGAATATAGTTCTGGAACACTAGGTCAGCTTAATATAGCCAAACATTAGCGTGACATTAAAACAAATATGGAAGAAGCACAAGCTCAAATATCACAAATAAAACAGGTTGATATCGTTGAAATATATAGATGTCTAGTGAAGCCTAATCTACAACTACAATCTATTATTTCAGAGGATGAATGTATAGAAGTGAGATTGCGTCAACTGGAAAAGAAATTATAAATTTTTGAGGCTAATAACTTAACAGGGTCTTCCGGTTTGGTAGCCAAATTTGTGGGTAGGTGCATCAAATGTATTGAGCAGAGAAAAGGTAGTACCTATGGAAACAAATGAATACAGTCTGTGTACATTATCTATTTTGGATCTAGAAAACAGGAAAGGAAAATGTTCATGCCAGCATAATGAAAAGATCAAGAAGATTGCAAATGAAGCGTTTTAGTTTCCATATTTTGTAATTTTAATTATTCTAAAGATAGAATAATTCCAACCATTTGAGGTTGGGAACTTTTGTATAAATGCATATTCGAAAGAATGAACCACGACTACTTCTTGCTGGTTGTAATTGAGAAAAATCTCCTCATTGAGGATTAATGCAAGTGTAGACCAGAGATTCCACATTTTGTCTAGTTTGAGTTATGTGTTATTCTTTCTTTCCACATTCCATCATCCTTTATATACTTATTTGATGGATGACAAATCGAAATTTAGTACAATATCTACTGTGGGTATATTTCATTAAGTTATCTAATAACAAACAATTTTTCCTCTATATTGGCTATTAGGAAATACAAGACCTGTAGTTAATTAGATTACTATATTTTATGCTTCATTAAAGTTTACATTATCCATTTTCTTCTTCTATAACGAAGTAAGATTATTATTTATTTGATGCCTTTCTTTGTCTAACAACTTTATTTTTTTCTCTCATTACATCCTATATTTTCAAATTTAACTCAGACACGAAAAGTTGCCTATGAGTTGTTATACTATTAATTCATTTTAAGCAATTTTTCTCACATAAATGAGATAGAAAAAGAAACTTTTAAACTTTCCTTATTTTATGATGCCTGAAATTGTGCTTTGAGCCTTAAGTACAAACTCAGGCACAACATATTTTTTGCGTCGTTGCCGGGGACAGAGAAACAATGTTAATTTTCCCTGGGAGAACAACATTGGTAGGTTTCTCTCTTTGATAGTGAACAAAGATTGAATACATTATAAGGCTTATTTTTGTATTTTTCACTTGGCAACTCCACAGGTAATAAACTGAAATTCAGTTGAAGGAATACCAGACAAAACCCTAATGATAGGTAGACCACGCCTATTTCTGACCCTGGAAATTTTTTAAAACCGAGGGGATACCTAAAGCAAACCATTGTGTCCACAATTAAAGTTTACCAACCTAGACCCACACAGTGTAATGCTAAGGTTCCACTTGAACCGTTAACTCTGCTAGAAGTTTCCACCCAAATCCTTTTCAGAGAAACGTCAGCTGACAAAATTGAATCCTAAATCATAAACCCCAAATTGGTTTTATCCGAGATAAAGGCCAAAACCGATTCAACTACCCCTTTTGCTAATAAAGCTAAAGGGATCATCTCGATACCTACTTCGATTGATATTCCATCATTTCCTGAATTAAAGAGTCCAAATCCCCAAAGTATTGAAGAATATATCTTACACTTTGATTTGAATCCCACTAGTTTTCTCGTTTATATATCCTTCAAGTCTGAAGAACCTAGTCCTCGTCGCTCATTTACCTACTTTCCAGTTTTTCTGTCTCCTAACAGTCAATTCCCGAAACCTCTTTCGTGTGATTTTCAAGTAACCAAAAGCACACTACACATATTTGAAAACCCCCTTTACAGTCTCCAAGTCTCATCCCCTAGATTACCAATGGTTGTGGCCGGTGGAAGTGTTGTCAGTGGAGGTGGTGTCAGAGGTGGCAGAGGTGGAGGAGGACATGGTGTAGGAGGAGGAGGAGGTGGTAAAGGACCACCCCCACCTCTTAGGATTTTTGCTAAAGTAGCTTCTAGATATGCTCCTTTTGTCTTCTTAGTTCCCCTCCACTACTTGCCTGAAAACTATATGAAAAATCTGCCAAAGTTCACAGGAGAGGGAGACCTAATCGCGAATGATCATATAAATTTGTTTGATAAATTCATCAATATCCTCAGCCTCAAGAATGAATATGTCTATTCAAGGCTCCTAGTTCAAACATTTGAAGGACAAGTGAGAACCTGGTTCCGAGGACTGTCGATTGGTTCAATAGGAGATTATGATGAGTTAGAAAGTGCCTTTCTCAGTCAATGGGGAGAAATAAAAGATCACCTTTATTATTTAACCGAGTTTGGAGCTTTAAGAAAGAAAAATTTAGAAACAGTTCTTGAATTCACACAAATATTTAATAAATTATACAACAAGATCCCAGCTGAGGTTTAACCTTCCCAACCCGCAGCGAAAGTAACTTTCATTGGAGCTTTCGAGCCCAATTTTTCTCTATTGTTGAGAGAGAGGAGAGCTACCGACCTTACTAGAATGAAAGACAATGTTGTAGAGATTGATTCAAATATGATGGCATCGAGAAAGTTAAAAGCTAAAGTCAAAATGGGAAATAAAGAGATTAGATTATTTAGAGAACAAGAAGGACCCTCTAGATCTAGGAGGTCCTCGGAAGATAAAATGGATGATATGGAAAAAATAATTAAAGAATTATCAAACAAAATTTCAAAGATGGAATTGGATCAATCTAAAGAAGACCGGTTCGCTAGAAAAGATTTCAGGAGAAATCCTAACTCTCAAATACAACGGAGACCAACTAAAAATGAAGATCAAAAGATTTAGACTCCATTTAAAAACAAAAAAATTATTGGAGGAGATGACATACAAGAGTTTGAGGAGTTAGAGGAAGATATGAATAATCTTGTTGATGAGTGTCAAGAACCTCATCTGACGAGACAAGATTATGAAAGGTCTTTAAATGTAGACACTGGTCTAATAACGATGATAGCGTAAATATCACAGAAGATTTTTCTTATCAAGGAATTGTCGATAATATAATGGAAGAGCTCCAACAGAAGTATAATTTAAGGCCTAGAAATAGAAATATGAAAACTACCCAACCAAAGAAAATCTTGTCAAGAGGGGAAGTGGATGAGGCAGCTGCCAAAGCTGCTAGAAGACAGACCATTAAAACAAAGGCCGCTGACACAGAATCTGCGAAGACAAAAACAACAGAGACACCAACTGTTAACACAAGAACAATGAAGATTCCTACGACTAAAATGAATACTATCAAAATGAAAACAAATGAAACACAGACTGCAGAAGAAAAACTAGTTGAAACTAAAGCGACACATACCAATAAATCAGAAAGAAAAGAGATAAATATCCAAATGAGAGAAACCGATAAAACAACAGGAAATTTCAGTCTAGAAAACAAAGTTAATAAGATCAATATTCGTGTACCTTTAGTCGAATTGGAAAAAAACCCTACATACAGAAAACAAATTGCGAAATTGATAAATTTTCCAAATATTGAAAGTCAGGCCGACGTTATAAATTTAGAAGATGATAAACTAAATATAGTGTTTGGTCCGCGTTTTGAAGGTACCATGGATTCTGTCGCTACTTTCTACATTACGCTAACTATGCATGATCATTTACTCCATAGTTGCATGTTGGATTCTGGAACCTCCCACAATGTGATGCCCAAAGATATTATGGATAAACTTGGTCTCGAAATTACCAGCCCATACGAAGATATTTATTCTTTCGATTCGAGAAAAGTTAAATGTTTGGGTATGATTAAATATTTAGTGGTCAATCTTTCACACATCCCTGTAAAAACTATTCTAATGGATGTGGTGGTTGTTGATATCTCTCTGAAGTATGGTATGTTGTTATCTAGGTCTTGGGGCGCTAATATTGGAGGATACCTTCAACTCGACATGACATACGCTACAATCCCGATCTTCGACTGACAGTTCACCCACCTGTATAGCTAAACAAGACTGGAATATACAGTAAGTGATCCACTGAACCCAAATAATTATCCTGTGTATGTTGCAGATCAAGATTTAGGAAAATGTATACTATCGATCGATGATGATTTAGAAGAATGTATAGAAGAAAATTATACAAAAAATAAATACAAAAAATAAATGAAAAGGTAAATAAGATTGGAGTTTGGAAAATGTATTTCGATGGTGTTTCATCATGTGAACGAGCAAGAGATGGAGTGCTATTTGTGGCACCCTAGGATGATTTTATTATTACTTTCTCTTACAGATTACAGTGGGATATCGATTACACCATTAATGTATGTGAATATATATCCCTGGTCTCGCGATTAGAAGCTACCAGGAAGATGAAAATTGAAAACCTAATAGTTTATGGTGATGCAGAATTGATCGTAAAACAAATAAAGCAGCAGTACCAGACCAAAAACCCAAGGTTGAGATCCTACCGAAATTGTGCCTGGAATCTGATTGAGAATTTTTTCTCATCGTTTAATATCCACCACATTCCTAAAGTTTAAAATCAACATGTGAATTCCTTGGCCAAAGCAGCTGCAAATTTTGTACCTCCTACTGTCCTCAAACTAAAATATCATATAGAAATGAGGCATGGACCATCAATACCAAAAAATATATAACACTGGCAGGTATTCGAAGATGATGAGAAAATCAGACAATTATTAGAAATGGTGGATGAATTTGTTGAAACCTATATTGATCAAGAAAATTAGATTGATCATGTTTGGATTATGCAGGATGGTGAAGATCCTCAGGAGTTTCGAGATAAGATCGCAAATCACCACATGATTGTAATAAAAAATAATCATATCCCTAAGGGTATGATTCCTCTAGATAGATTATTCAATAGTGAGGACATTCCCTTAAACTCTACTTTACAGCCTCAGCCTAAAGAGGTTGAAGACTGCTATATAGGCACCAAGGAAAATCCTAAACTAGTAAAAGTATCTAAATACATTCCCCCTGAAGTAAAAATAAAATTTGCTGAATTGCTCAAACAATACAAGGGCGTTTTTTCCTAGTCCTATGATGAATTAATAACTTATGATACCACTGTAATTTAACACAAGATTCCTCTAAAGTAGGGTGTTAAATCGTTCAGGAAGAAGCTCAGACAGATAAATCCCATACTACTGCCTGTAATAAAAAGGAAGGTAAAGAAACTCCTGGATGATAAAATCATTGTTCCACTCGGATACTCCAAATGGGTAGCCAATATGGTACCGGTAAGAAAGAAGAATGGTGAAATGAGACAGTGCGTAGATTTCAGAAATTTAAACAAATCATCGCTCAAAGAAAATTATCCATTACCTAAAATGGATCATGTATTGGAAAAAGTTGTCGGGGAAATTAGAATGTCCATGATTGATGGATTTTCAGGTTATAATCAGATTGCAGTCCACGAGGATGATAAATAAAAAACCGTGTTCACAACCCCATGGGGTACCTTTATGTATGACAAAATTCCATTTGGTTTGATGAACGTAGGTTTCACTTTTCAACGAGCTATGGACATCGCCTTTGTTCGTGAAAGAGATAAGTTCGTTTTCATTTATCTTGATGATCTAACTGTATTTTCTAAATCTGATGTAGAACACCTGGTACACCTCAAACAGACGTTTGAGAAATGTCGCAAATTCAGTTTGTCTTTAAACCCCAAGAAATCTCACTTTGCAATGCAGGAAGGTAAACTCTTGGGCCATATAGTATCTTGGGATGGAATTAAAATCGACCCGAAAAGGTTTGAAGCTATATATACTATCAATATTCCTAGAAATAGAAAAAAGATTCAGTCATTTTTAGGAAAAACTATTTTTTTAAGAAGATTTATCCCAAACTTCGTTGAAATCATGAAATTGACTACAGATATGCTTAAGAAAGACATCGAGGTTAAATGGACGAATGAAGACAAAGAGTCATTTGAATGCATCAAGAAGTTCATAGGTGAAGCACCGGTGCTGGCAAGCCTAGTTTATCTAAAAGAATTCTTAATTTTCTTATTTGCATCTGAACACACAATTGTTGTAGTACTCCTTCAGAAGAACGAAGAGGGGTTTGAACAACCAATAGATTTCTTCAGTAAAATCCTTAGAGATGAAGAGCTGAGATATGATATAATGGAAAAGAAGACCTATGCAATGGTGAAGTCCCTAAAGGCTTTCAGGACCTATGTACTACATTCTAAAATAATTGCATATGTACCCACGAGTTCTATTAAATATATATTGGTTCAACCCGATAGTGACGTAAGGAGGGTACGATGGCTTGCTAAAATTCAAGAATTTCATCTGGAGGTGAAACCAACAAAGTCATAAAAGGACAAGGTTTAGCTAAGTTATTAGCCAAATCTAATTTCAGAGCTCTTGGAATAAACAACCTGCAAGAGTGTGAAGGATTTCGGGACATAGATGAATTCAATGATCAAATACCCACAACTCAATTCGAGGAGAAGTTATCTCCTTCAGCTTGGTATAAATATACAGCCTATTACATTCTAACTCTGTTGTGCCCAGGTGATATGACTCCTTTTAAATCTAGAACGTTAAAGTTGCACGCAGTAAAATATTGTATCATGGATAGCCATTTATATTGGAAGGATCCTCCAGGATTTTTACTGAGCTATTTGGTAGAATCCAAAACAAAGAGAGTTATAAATTAATTTCATGAAGGAGTGTGTGCAAGTCATCATGCATGGAGAGAAATGGCCTATAAAATCCCGAGAACGGGATATTATTGGCCTAAATTCTTTGTTGATGTGAATGCCAAAGTTAGAGCCTGTAATCCCTGCCAGTTATTTCTAGGCAAGCAAAAGATTCCAGTATTACCTTTGGTCCTAGTTAAAACAAAAGCCATGTTTCAACAATTGGGGTTGGATTTTATCGGTGAAATCAATCCACACTCTAGCACGCAACACAAGTGGATCTTAACCGCTACAGATTATTTCACCAACTGGGTAGAATCCATTCCGACCAGAAATGCTACAGACTCGGTGGTGATAAACTTCTTGGAGGAAAACATTTTACCCAGATTTGGTTGCCTCGGAAGATAGTTACAGATAATGCCCAGTCATTTAAATCTATGGTGATGGTCAGTTTTTGCCAAAAGTACAATATTGTACTGGGCCATTCCAAAATGTATTATCCCAAAGATAATGGATTAGTTGAATCGTCAAATAAAATCTTGATCACCATAATTAAGAAAGTGTTCAACAAAAATAAGAACGCCTGGCATGTACACTTGAAATATTCTTTGTGGGCGAATCGAATAGGCACCAAGAAAATGATCGAGATATCTACTTTTCAAATGGTGTATGGGACTGATGTGATACTACCCATAAACCAGGATCTTCCTATAATGAAACTCTGGCAAGATGAAAAGGAAGATCCAAATCATGTCACCAGAAGAATAAATCAATTGATTGAAGTCCAACAAAATAGGGCTGAAGTAGATGAAAAACTTCAGAAGTATCAGGATAACATGAAAACCTTGTTTGACCAAAAAGCTAAAGATAGGGAATTCCTCCCAGGTGACCTAGTTTTGAGGTGGGATGCTAGAAAGGAAGACACAAGAAAGCATGACAAATTCGACCATATCTAGTGTGGACCTTTCAAAGTCACAACTTATGAAGGGAAGAATTCATTTTTGTTAGAAAATATGGATGGTAAAATCCTCAATGCTCCTATCAGCGAGCATTACCTAAAGCATTTTATGCAATAATTGGTTTCCAAACCCTCACCGTACATATCGATTTGTTTTCTTTGTTTTGATTCACAGTTTTTCATTTTTTTGGTAAGTTTTTACTTTCACTGTAAATAAAACCAGGTTAGTTGATTTCATAAAAACAAAAAATATAAAAACAAGGAACATATAGAGTTTGGTTTGTGTAAGTTCTCGACATCTTTCATATTACTGTCATGCATGATACTTGCCAATATCTGAGAGATCAGAGACCTTAGAAACTGACCTTCATGTATCAGAACATTGGCTCTTGCTCAAAACAGGCGACAAATAAATAATTTACTTGGGTGAAAATATAAGAGTGAATCTAAGGTATAAGCTTCTTCCCTATTTAAATTCCCAAAGAAATATCATTTAGTATGACATAGGTCTCATATGTAGAAATATTATCACCTAATCTATAACTAGGGGAATGGAAAGTATGCTTTAAGTTATCAAGAGTTTCCTCTGGATAAAATAAAAAGTCAAATAAAAATTGAAATAAAAATTAATAAATAAGAAGACCTGAAAGAAAATGTCTCAAGAATCAAGTATAAAATTTGCACAAGAGTAACCATACTTATAACAGAACATCTGAAACCTTCATTATTTTCCCCCGCTCATTTTCAAGGTTGTATTTTCATGTGATTATTGTTATCATCCCATGGTATTCACAAAGGAAAAAGGGTCTCACCTTAACTTTGAAAACTCATAAACGAATTTTCAAAATGCGAATAGGTAAAAAAATTCTTATAATTCCTCTAGCTTCAATTGAACAAAAAAATATGTCTAGGCTAATCCTGACTCTCTTAGCCCTACTAACAGGTTTAAATTGATTTTTTTTGCTCAAGAAAAATACCTGGAAAATAAAAACTCCCCATGAAAATTTCCATGTAGGCGAAGGTGTTTTGAAGGTCAAAGGAGGATTAGTCTAGAGTAATCAAAGTGAGTTAACACACCTATATTGTTAAATTATAAAGATATATCATCCCTGGTATATTGTATACAAATTGATTGCCCCCACTTCATGTTTTAAAAATAGGATACAGATGGTGAAAGGAAATTCATTAAATGATTGCCCTCATCTGAGCATTTAAATGCAAAATTACAAATTAAAGTGGTGAAAGGAAATTCAATGTGGGAAATTAGATAACTTCATCAGGATACTGAACAGGATCACTGGCAGTGAAGCAATGTCTACGATATCTGAAAGGTTGTTATACATGAATTATAATTTTCTTTGGTAACTAGTTCTTTTTCGACTAGATCTACATCCTAACCTAACACGGGACTCCCTAATTAAAAACATTGAAATTACTTTACCTTGATTAATCAGGAGACCAAATTTTGCTCAAAAATTCAAAGTGCTCGAAATTGCTTCAAACCGGATGAGAGCATAGGCCTCGTCGTTACGAACCCAATGCAACTCATTTTGTCTCAAACAGACGTCGGGAGCGAGAGATATTGCAATCTGTTCGTTAAGTTAAACAGGCAAAAAAAATTTGTTGGATGTACAGTCCGTACAGTGACATGGCAGGGTCGTACAGGCCGTACGATGATGTGTCAGGTGGTGATGTAGAAGATGTTGATTAGAAAGTGTGGTCGAATGGTTATTTTACATGTGTCCATTGGTGGTTAATGGTATGTTGACGTGGCCCAATCTCTGGGTGCCACGTGTCACTTGATGTATGGTTAAAACTTTTCTATTAACGAGAGTCGACCCCGTGACCTCCGGGTCGGGGAATGACTTGGCAAGGAGTGGCCAACCAACGCGCCAACGCGTGTTACTTGATATATAAGTGGAATGGATTGTATTTAAATTAGCATATGGGAAATGGTTTGGGCCGTGACCCGGCCGGGGCTTAGACCCAGCCCTTGGTCGCGCGCCATATTACATAAAACCATTGTATAACATATATGTGCGCCATATTACATATAACCATTGTATAACATATATGTGCACCATATTACATATAACCATTGTATAACATGTATGCGCGTGGTTGCAACGATTATATGACTGTTATGAAAAAGCACGGGTTTTATGTTTGTAAGCCACGGTTTTATGATATGACCCATGTGCCCATGACCGGAGCAGTTGGAGTGGTTCAACCATTTGGCTCTTTTTACCATAGCGCACGGTCACGTGACCCTCATATGCCCAGGTGCTAAGCGGTTAGGGGATGGCGCGCCCTTAACCATCCTACGGTTTGCATCGTTGGCGCAGTTGCACCCGGTGCTGGGTTTTCACGCCTTATATTGTGTGTGAGCCAGGTTCAAACAAGAAGGGTGCAATTTGTAGATGCAGAGACAACAAGCTTGAAGGGGGAGACTTCCAGGAGGCCTAACTTCTTCATTTTTCGACCGATTGAGGTGCCGAAAGAGCCCAAACAGGGGTTTTTGGATGCTCTGAAGCCATTGGAGCAGTCATTTTTTCAGTTTGATCATTGTAAGACATGTTTTTGAGTACTTTGAGAAATTAATAATAATGATCCATTCGAAGCTAGACCAGGAGATGTAGCCCATGAGAGGGGTGAACTCCTTTATCAAATTATTGTGTTCATGTGCTTATGTTAATTAATTATGTTGTTGTCTATGTGTATTTTGCATGAGTAATTTCTTAATCTATGTGTTGCAAACTGATCCATTTTCTTTAAACACATAACATTTACATTGCAAATAATTTCAAGTATTTCAAGTCTTCTTCAATTTTAGATCAAGTTGGTATCAGAGCATTGGTTTTTGAAGACTTGATTGTTTGCAAGTTTTGTTCTGATGCTCACAAGGTTGAAACTCACAAGAGGAGAAGGTCAACTTGTGGAGCCAAGTTCTCATCTGACAAGGAGGAAGCATATTCATTCACCGCAAGTTTTAGGGAGACATTTACCAAGCATGGCTCATGTAGAAGTTCATGAACGCGTTCCTTTCGAAGATGAAGATCTCGGAGAGGCTTTCATGGAGCTGAGAGAGATGATGAAGATCTTGATGGAAAGGAACATATTGCCGCAGGGTGAAGGCTCCAACCCTTCAATGCATAAGGGAGGCAATGGTGACAAACCTCCAGACGGAAATAGAGGGAATGGTGCTTCTCTACCACCCTCTCCTCCATCATCTTCTTCTTCTTCTTCTTCTTCTTCTACCAGTTCAAAACATCTTCCGAATTCTCCAAAGGGGCATGGTAAAACTCCTTCATGAATTCCTTCATTAAAGCTTGATATAAAATTTGAATTGCCAATATACAATGGAGAAGTTAATGCTGAGAAGTTAGATAATTGAATACGTCAAATTGAAGTATATTGTAGAATACAAAAGATTCAAGATGATGAAACCAAAATTCAGCTTGCTTCATTAAGATTAGATGGTTCAACACTTATTTGGTCGGAATCTAAGACTCAGGAGGAAACGAAAAAGCATGGTAAAATTTTTCTTTCTTGGAATGATTTCATTAATACAATTAAAAAACAATTTTATCCATTGGCATATAAACAAAAGGAAACTATGGAATGGCAGAATTTTAGACAAGCTAAAGGACAGAATGTGCAAAGTTTTACTCAGGAATTTAGGAGAAGAGCTTTGGTTTTGGGAGTTGATTTG
>ML783043.1:438692-463001 GCA_009831015.1 Picea engelmannii | reverse complement strand
AAGATGTAGCATTGCCATAAATGATAGTTTGGGTTGGGTACTATGTATAGGAAAAAAGGGGCCTGGGGTTTTACTAGCACTAGGTTGCCAGGAAAAGTTGGGTTGTTGGCCAAGGTTCTGGTAGAAACCATAGCCTTGACCAACGTATGAAAATTTTGTTTTCTAAGATATCATTAGATGATTCTCATAATTGGATGACATGGGTTGGGCGGGGATTTCTCTCTACGTTGTGTTCCAAAGATTGTGGAGGGGGATGCCCCAAACCGATCTGATGGGCATAGGTACTGAGCCTTTCCCGGGGTTCCATTCACTATGGAAAGGGTTTCCCCCAAATGACATCCCTTATGAGGACAAAAATATTGTACTTTCCCCCTTATGTAGAAATAGTACCCTGCACGGGATTATGTTGCCCAAAACTAGGGTTGGTCCCAACCGAGACATCAGCCAAAGAAAAATAGTTATTACCAAACACGCTGAAAAAAGAGAATGACATGGATCCCACCAGTTTAGTGTAAGATGAGGGTCCTAAAATTCTATCTCCAAACAAGTTATATTTAGCATTCAACCCAATGGGTTGCTGGAAAGCACCACCGAGCAAGGCAGATGGAGGAGGTATATGACACCCACTGTAAGGGATAGCATTGAAGGGGAATAAAGTGCCCCCAATAGACCCTTGAACGAGAGTGTTTGATCTACCTGCCCCCAAATCCATGGTGTGTAAGGTGGAGTAGGTAAGGACTGAGTTCAAATCAAAGACGAACATCCCATATGAAAATGGAGGGCCCGTCGCACTCTGCATAAATGGAGGAGTGGTCACCGTCGATGACGGTATCGAACCACTACCCAAGGTAGAGGGAGTCGAGACCATTGTGGTCCATACTGGAGAAGGTGGGCTAGGAAGCAACATACCCCCTGTAGTAGTCACCGAAATAGGATTATGAGGAATCCCGGACAAAGTATCAGCATTTGCTTCCACAGATTCTTGTAAGACTATCTGACGCTTGTAAGTTGTCACCCTCAGATGGAAAACTCGTACCAAGATTGGCGTCAACAAGTCAGTGATTGGAGGGTTGGCTATCCTGAGAGCTTCCATTCCAAGGTCAGAAATAGTAGGTTCCTCCGGATTCGAGTAATCTCCTCTCGGAACAGGCTCAGGCACAGTTTCCTTCAGCCCGATCGCTTCAAATGAGCCTTGTTGGTCAAGTCTTCTTCGTAACGGTGGTGGTGGTGGCTCTAATGCAACCGGCGGCAGGCCCTGAAGCTTTTGCGACTGACGAAGCTCCTAATATTACACTTTGCGAAGAGATCAATGACACATTAAGGATTTAACTATCGTTTAAAACCAAGCACACACTAGAAAAAAATTCCTATAAGATCAACCAAGCAAACCACTATCTAGTAGGAAGAACAATTACGCCAACCAACACTAGAGAAACTTACATGTGCAAGTACAACTCGAACATGAAATAACCCTTCAGGTATACTCTACAAAGGATGACCCAACATATTCCCTAGGTATCGGGGTATACCCCCATAGTCACCTGTGTAATTCCTTAAAATATAAGCAACTAAGTTGCCAGCTCACAAAAAATCACTGCGAAGGTACACTCGACAGTCAGGTGGACCGCAATGAGCAGGATAACAAGTCTGAAACCTATCGAGGGTATCAAAATCAAGTGTTATGGAAGAAAATAGAGGATCTCGAATGGATTCGAGGTCGACAAAGCTCCATAGGAAAATGCAAGAGACAGTATTCCCAAGACAAATCCTCAATATGTGTTCCCCACTATGTGTTCCCCACTATGTTTAGTCTGGCTTTGGAAGGGTTATCTCCACTGCCTTTCTCACGCGACCTCGTGTTTATCCCTTGTGTTAGAGGAGGGTCGCAGATAGCTTTCACGTCACTAGAATTTAACACTCCCTATCTCTTACTCTGATGTTTGTTTAAAAGCCTTGAAGAGTTTTCTTTCCAACCTAATTCAAGGCCCTAACCCTAAACAAGTTGGTTGACCCTACAAACATTAAAGTCTAATTAATTTTATATTTAGCATTCGTTTTAATGAATTGATTAACTCAAAGTATATGGCAGTGAAACTAGTGATGTTATGAGAGAAAAAAAGAGGAGAAAAATATGAAACTTTGAAAGCAAAATTATTTCTAATCAAAAGTAAAGATTTACATATAACTCTTTGTAACCAACTTTTATGTAACTAACTTTTTTCAAGATATTTAAAAGGAAGACCTAAAACAAAATTTTCCTTGACTACAAGCTACTTAAGTTTCAATAAATCAGTAAAGAACTTAAAAAATGAACTTTTTTTCCTTTCTAGTAAAATAACTAACTCCAACTAGTTTACCAAACTAAAAATGAAAAATCTTTTTCTTTTGAAAATTGCTTCAAACAAAAAAAACTGAAATAAATATTTTTTTCTCTTTTTTCAAATCAAATGAAAGGGGTAAAAAGAACAAGACAAGGCTAAAACAAATGTTTAGTCCACTGCGGATCGCAAGGAATCACTAAAGACACCAAACAGGCCGATCAAAAATTCAAAGACTTTCTTAAAACCCTTTCATAAGTAAACACAAGAAACTTCAAAAAGACAAGTACACTGGATTCTAACCCAAGCTACAGCTATAAAAAACAAAGACTCTAAACTATATCAAGAAAGCGTGAGAAGTATAAAACTCAATCAGGAAAGAGGTTGGCTGCATCTTTTTCAAAAAATAGTTCTTCAACCAAGTACGGTAATGTTTCTTCAGCAGCCTGCATATGTACGCAGGTTGTTTACTAAGTAGGGCACATATGTATGTGGGATTACCCCAAAGTAGGGTGTGTACACCTCTGTACTTCCTTTAAAAAGAAGATAGTCTTATAGGGTAGGGAGAACTAGTATGGCACCAGAAGGTGATCAAAATCCCTTAAAAGAATCATAAGACTCAACAAAAACTCAAAAGGCAGAAAAACCAATTAGACAACCCAAAACCCCCTAAACCCTAGAGGCTTCCCTAGTATGGTCGCCAGTTCTTCTAGCGAGAAACACCCCCTCAATACACCATGGTTTATAATGTAGGAAGATCAATTAACCCTCTAAAAGTCAACTACTTCTCTAAACTACCCCAAACATACCAAAACTCGTACAGGAAAAGAAAAAACGAGGGGGGTCGGGTAACTATACCTCTACTCTGCGTTTGATGATGATCCCCTCACGTTTGGAAGATTTGCTAACTGCACGCCTCCTCCCAGGGCTATCCTACATCTAAATATTGACAAACAACAAATGACAAGCATGTTATTCCATATACAAATTATGGTTAGATGTTAGAATGTCAAAACATAAATCAATAAAAGAATTCAATACACCATGATTTGCGACATGAAAAGTAATTCTTTTATTAATAACTCAATGATTATACCTTTACAACCAAAACCAGCTACTGCTCCACGAATGTGGTCTAAGCTCCTCTTCACTAAGCTCCAAGTGCACCTTTCTATGGCTTCTCCTCTCAACTTTCTGATCTCTTCTTGGGAGGTGAATGGGTTTTGATGGAGGAAGAAGGGCTAATGGGGAAATTCTAAGGCAATTCTCACAAAAAGGGTTGCAATAACTTGGGCAAGGAGGAGATGTGAAATGGGAAAATTTTAATTATTCTTATGTCTAAATGTAAAATGAGACCACAACACCTTCTTTTATATGACAAAAGAATGGTTATTTGGTTGGGTGACGAGTTATAGGTGGTGGAATAGTTGGGAAACTACCCAATAGCCCGTAATCTCAACAAATTCCTTGTAACTTTTTATTTTTTGCAGCTTTTGCAAGTATACACGGGATATAATTGTGCAACATGCATATGTATGTGAGTTGTAGTGGTGTAGTAAGCATATGCACGCAGGCAGTATTGGTGCAGAGTGCGTCTATATTCAAAAAAATGGTGTTTTAGAAGAGAAACATAGTAATTCTTTGGGGAAAATGCAACTTAAATGGCCAAAGGACAGGTATGCATGTGTAGAGAAATTTAGGTTTATAACAAACCCCCTACCGAGGACCATGACATCAACATCATTCGTTGTTAAGCCTATTCAGTAGAATAGACCATGGTTTCAGGCTGGTGAGACATCGACTTCTACTTTGGGGCCTAAGGTATTGGACTAGAAAAGGGTGTTGGACATGTGGAGAGCCACCTTACCAAAAATATTATCCGGTTGAAAATTCCAGAGCTAGTGGGTCAATGGGACACACTACCATTGTGGAGACGGGAATGGCCCACATGATTCTTGATCGCGATGAATAACCACCAGGTAGAGCACCATACCACTATGCTCGAGGAGTCAGGTACTACCGCCAACCAAACTTAGTATTTGTTAGATCTTGGTGCTACAGAGAGCTCTATTTCTAGTATCACGCTGAAGGGATTGAGATAAATTTTTTGGACAGGATGAGTTTAGATTTGTCGATATCGCTTCAGGTTCCAACTGAATGGTTGAAGGAAGGGGGTATGAACTGTCTCTTTAACTTGGGGAATACTGTAAGATGTTGATGATATGGTTAGAGTGGGCTGGGTGGAATCACTTGAGGCAATACTCAATAGGAAGATGAAATGGTTGAGTTTGGTCGATAATGAGGGACAAAGATGAGTGTTTGTAGGAAGGAACCAGAGAGTATCCCTAAGGTTCATTTCTTCCCTACAACTACACGAGAGAATGCGTAAGGATGCTATTTATATGCGTACTTAGCTCGAAACGTCAAGGGCATGGCGAAAGGATTAGAAAGCCTTTCGGTGGCACGAGAGATTGCAGATGCGATTCCTAGAAGAATTACCAGGTGCACCGCCTGAATCGAAGATGGAATTGACTATCGACTTAAAAACTGGAATGAAACCGATAGCAAGAACACCTTATCGAATATCGACCCTTTAGTACAGAAGTCGAAAATGCAGTTGAAGGGGTTGTTGGATCTAGTACTTATACGTCCAAGTGTGTCTCCTTAGGGTGCTCCTTTTATTCTCATACAGAATAATGATGGGTTGTGGAGGCTCTGCTTGACTACCGTCGAGTATTCCTTGATGACATTTTGATATATTCTCGGAGGACATAAGATCATGACGAACTTTTACGCTTGGTACTAGAGTGCTACAAGAGAATGAATTATGGGAGGAGGTCGCAATTCTATCGAGGATTATTTGATTAGGGCATGTTATTTCTGGTGAAGGTATCGTTGTGGATCCAATGAAGGTGGAGGCTATTATGGAATGGCCTGCGCCGAAGAACATCCCAGAAGTACATGACTGCATGGGTTTAATGAGATATAATCGATGGTTCGTCGAGGGTTTTTCAAGATAGAAAATCCGATTACGAAGTTGCAGAAGAAGAAAAATAAGTTTTTATAGATCGAGAAATTCGCAGAAGCATTTCAAAGGCTCTAGGAGTTGTTGAATACAACACCAATACTAAAAGTCCCTGACATGGACAAGAAATTCTTGGTATGCATTGACACATCCAAGGAAGGCTTAGGTGGAGTCTTAATGCAAGATGGTCAAGTGATCGCTTACATGTTGAGAAAGTTAAGAAAGTATGGGGAGAATTATGCGGCACACAAATTGGAGTTATTAGCCATTATGTATGCCCTAATTGTGTGGGGACACTACTTGATTGGATAGAATTTCAAACAAAAAAAATGGACCACTGTGGTTCGCAACACCTTATTACGCCAAGTGACTTTAACGTGCGACAAAGGCATTGGTTAGAATGGATTAGCGAGTACGATTTTAAGATTCCTTCATAAAAGGAACAATGAATAGAGGCGGATGCATTGAGTCGTAGACCACGCTTATTGTTGATGGTGCCTCTTTGAAAGAATATTCATGAAATGATTCTAACTACAACACAATGATGACTGGTATAAATAGGTTAAGGAATTCTATTGGACAAGACACCATGTTGGTACCAAAATTGAGGGATATACTATGGAAAACGAAGAGTCATTGAGATGTAATAATCGGATTTATTTACAACCCAATGATGAATTGAGAAGTTTGATCTTATGCGAAGCTCATAGAGCAGTGTACATGGCTCATTCTGGACTCATAAAGGCGAGGACATACCTTAAGCCCTTATTCTTCTGTAAGGGATACATGAAAATATCGTCAACTGCATGGCGAGATGTCTAGAAGGTTGGAAGGTAAAGGCTGAGCATAGAAATTCGACAGGATTGCTATGACCACCTGGTATACCAAAATCAAAATGAGAGGTCATTTTGATGGAATTCATTGGAGAAATTGTCGCTGACAATAAGGAGGCACAACTCGAATTTTGTGATAGTTGAGACTCTGATGAAGATTTCACATTTGACCTTGTGCATATGATGCATTAGGCACCAAGTATAGCTAGAGTTTATATCAATGAGATATTGAGACTGTTAGACGTACTAAAAGGATCATATCTGATCAAGGATCGGTGTTTATAGTACGATTTTCGACTAGTTTCTAAGAGGCCTTAGGAACCTAAATTAACTTCAGTATCGTGTATCACCCAAAGGCAGACAAGAAGACAAAACAAATGAACCAAACTTTGGAAGGTCGTGTTGTGTATGCGTATGTTGGATCAACATAAACATTGGGAATAGTTTTTTCCATTGGTAGAGTTGGCTTACAACAACAACTATGAAAGCACCAATAAGATGGTGCCATTTGAGTTTCTTTATGGGAGACTGTGTTAGATGCTTTTGAGTTGGGATAGACTTGAGGATGGGGTCCTAGTAGGACCAAAATTGATCCAAGTATTGGACGAAAAAATACAAACGATAAAAAAAGGGTCAGAAGAAGCACAAGACCGACAGAAGGGTTTTGCGATGCGCATCGCATGACCATACTTATGAAGGACCTAACGGCTAATTGTGCCCCATTCCTTCACATGTTTTTGGATATTTATCTTGTATCTGTGCACGAATTTAGGTCAGTGATCCTACGCATGTGATTGAATTGAGTTCTTGGCGGATGTTGGGAAAGAGTGCGCTCACAACAGAGCCAATCCGCTTTCTGGATCATTGCATTCGACAATTACGGCATCGGACTGTCGATCAGGTCAAGGTTCATTGGGACAATTATAGTCCACACTCGGCTACCTGGGAGGATGCATATGATATGCGTCAGTAGTTTCCATTTTTGTTTGATAGCTAGACATTTATATATTGTCAGATACTTTATTTTTGCACTTGTATACTATGAAACTTTGGAACGCAGTTTAAAACAAGAGGGGGTGTATGTAACATCCCTCTCTTGCGTGCACTTCTGATGTGACTTATTCTTTGAGGACACTTGCGTGCAAATGATACGGTTCCTTATATCTGTGACTGATTCAATTAGGTATTCAGATCATGAGATTGTGATTTATGATGTTGTGTTATGTTATTATGTATAGACAGGTGTTATTGACTGGTTTCTCTTGAGTGTGCAGGACTCTTGATAGATTGAGGATGTCGACAACATTGATGGACCTCCTTGGACTACATATCGATTCAGGGAGTGGACTGTTTATGGTTTGTGTATTAATGTTATTGCATATTTGACATATGATTGATATTATGATGTTGTTTATGGATCGTTGACATGTTTGTTGATATATGTAGGCTGACGATAGCTTGCTAATCAAACGCAGGAGTAAAGGGGTCATGCATGACAACCAGATATATTGAGGGAGAGGTGTGGCAACAACCCTACCATAGACTACTAGAATTCCCACCGTGGCTCGAGCGGTAGGTTAACGATTACCTAGTTCGTGAGATCCACGATGCCGTGAGGGTAGACTTAGATAGTCGCTCACAAATATTCTAAGGGGCACACAATAAGGTAGTGTCCTTATTCCTTAGAGGCCCTTAGTCACCTACAAGGTCACCTAACGGAGTATTGACTCCAAGGGTTTGACATCTACCAAAATAAGCCAAAAAGCGAGTGGCACCCTTGGAGCATGTAGTGTGTCTTGAAGGTTACGTTGCATAGATGAAACTTGAATGAAGGTGAGTGGCACCCTTGGAGCACGTAGTGCGTCTTGAAGGGCATGTTGCGATTTTAACATTGGTGATTCAATGAACCTAGGTACCTAGAAAACAATAGCTTACCTTGACATGGTCAACCTTACAATAATTATGCATTAGTGAAGTATATTAATTATAAATTTTCCCTTAAAAATTTGCTAAGCCTAGGTCTAGGTAGGATATGAGGACAAAAATTTAATTAAGCAATTAATAAAAGGGGGAAAAATCAAATTAGAATTAAAAGGGAAAAAAATCAAATTTAGAATTAAATGGAGGATCAAATTATTTAAAGGATTAATTGTTGCTTATGTGCAAAACTTACTAAATTTGAACTTAGACAAAAGGGGAAATTAATTACAAAAGGAATGTGGAACATAGAAGGAATCTAGTAGAGAGAACTCTCCTAAAATGAACTCAACTAAGCTTTAAGAAAAGCTTCAATCATTAAGGGAATGTGAGGGAATAAAGGAACATCGAGGAGCATTTTTAGGAACACTTTTAGGTGGCTGAGAGAAATTGACAATTTAATCAAATTAATGAAATGAATTTGTGATGCAACTAAGGGATCAAGTGACAAATGTACGGGGGAGAGTATTCCTAATAAAAAATTAACAAAAATAATTTAATGTGCATTTTGGAAACTAGTCACTAAGAGAACTCTATAAAAGAAATGAAAGAGAAGGGGATTGAATCACGACTGGTATACGTAAGGTTACACTACCTGAATGTTTCTTGGCTGATTTTTCTTGTGGGAGTTGGGATGCCCAGCTCGAATAGAGAATGGTAGCTCGACCTTGCGGTGAGCTGGGAGCTAGTTTTCTCTGGTTGTGTGTGTGGCCCCTTTTCAGCTCAGAAGGATAAGGGCGGAGAAGAGTACCCCTAGCATTGGTTGGAAGATACTGGTGAGGTCTTCACGGTTAGAAAGCATAGAGCTGGACGGAGCACAAGCGTGGGGAAACATCTTCATCGTCGATTAAGGTACTCCTATTCTGAGATTGAAATTCCTTAAGTTTTAATTTGATTTTCGTTGTAATTATCGTAAGTTGTTTTAATTATGAGTTATGTATTGTTTTAATTCCTGTAAATAGTTAACTAGTTAACGAATGAGAATTTGTGCAAAGCCTTATGAAGAATCGATTTCTCCTATTCCCTTAAGTGTTTACTGGCAAACCCTTTTGTTTTACTTGCTTTCTTATTGTAGCTTTTTACACACCCCCTTTAGTCAGTTGGCCCAGATTATCTTCTTAGATTAATTATAAAGAATGCACGATCAAACTGTTGAACTTAGGGGAAGATTTAAAACAAAGGTGTAATTTCTGTCGCTGAATTTCGTGTGGACCAGCATTTTCCTGGATGCTTTTGTTGTTGAGTTTCTTTAAAACTTATGCATTTGATCCTCACCTCCTTTCCAACTAGATTATCCCTTAAGACATGCTTGCCTTCTGCCTGTAGCTACTGGTAGATCGTTTGACTCTCCTTTTAAAAAGAAAACGGAATGTTAGGTACCGATCGCCTCCGGATACTTGTTATCCTCGAGGAGCTATACTTTTCCGCCCAGTCTTGTGTTTTCTCAGGGTGTTTATTTCCTCCTTTTTCTGCGTTGGTAGCATTCTTCCAGTTCTTCTTAAACCGCACACCTTGCAGCACACATTGAGTTAAATTTTACCGGGGCGTTTTTCCCTCCACGAATCGTTTCTGCATTGGTAATTCACCCCAGCTTTTACTTCAGCAATTCGCCTCTGCACTGGTTCCCTATCCCAGCGTTTTACACAGCAGAGTATTGTTTGAAAACACAACGAATTTCCCTTTCCGGGGCTCTATTTTCTTCTTGCTAGCTTCTCTGCATTTTGGTGGGCACCATATCCTTACGTTTGAGCAATTTAGCCAGTGGTTTTAGCGAAATTTCATGTCCTTGTCAGCTAACTTTGTGACCGTTTTGTGCTTTTTTTCCCTGCGTTTGGTGGAGGGTTAGGAGCTCCGTGCGATCCTCCACTACCCAGTGACTTTTTACAGTTTAATCCTTTCGGGAGGGGGAGAGTTTCCACTCTGTGGTTTCGTTTTTGCCTCGGCAACCCCTACGTTTTTAGCAAGGGAATTTTCCTTGCGTCTTGTGCCTTTTTAACCTTGCTCTCTGTTCCCTCATCGCTTTAATTACGAGTGCTTGGGAGGCTTGGGTAAGTTAAGCTTTACCTGTTTTTAGAACTCCTTAGAACCACCCTTCCCCGACTCTAGCAGAGTGCTTAACTTGCCAGACTTTGGTTCAGCAAAAACGTGGATCTGATGTTTTTCAATTGTTAATTGATGAATTCAGATTGAGTTAAATTTTGTTAAAATATAATTGGTTTATGAATTGTTGTCCAATCATGTAGATGGATTTAGAGCTCCTTTTTTCCCTTTATTGTAATCCAAATCTATTGCAATTCCGGGTGAGGGATTCCAACCCGAGAGGGAAAATTAATTTCCATGACATTAAAGTATTGAGTACCCGGGGATGTGTCACAGTCATGTATTTTAATGTTTTATTTTTAAAGGTAAATTTTAATGTGTAATTAAAATGATAATTGAAGGATTAAACTTTAGCTTGGCCCTCAATCTCGTAATGTATGGAGAAGTGAAGGAAAGGTAAGGAATTGTTAGATATATTACTTATTGCGCCTCCAAAATTTATTTGATAATCACCTGCGCCATGGTTAATGATTGACTTGAATGATGATGTGATGAGTTTACCTTGTGCCCTTAAGTACCTTGTAGCATGATTGATTGTATTTAGTTGGGTTTCTCAATGGGTCGTGATGAAGCATAATGATTTCTCTCTTGGATTTACTGGCGTGCTTGGTAAGCATGTTGATTGGTAAGCATGTTGATTGGGTGATTTCCATGTGCTTTGATTTATTTGCACGCATGGTAGTGATGTTATAGTATGTTAAATTCAATATCTAGATCATCTGCGCACCTTCAATGATTTTAAGGTACAGATGATTGAGTGATTAGAATCTTTTGCATCAAAAAATAACGAATGATTCTCTTGCGCCAGGAAGTAACGCGGTGGTGTGATTAAACAAGTATTTAGATTACGCCTCAGAATAATGTTTAATGATTTAGCTTTTAGATTTCTCGCACCTTGCATTATTGTTGTTGCGTGACTTCCTAAACGACTGTATTAAATGCACACATTGAGATAATGTTGATTATTGGTTGATTCAATGGTTGATTAATCCTGCGTTTTGAAGTAAAGCAGATGTCAGTATGCGCCTTGATCAAATGATGAATGGGATTGATTGATTAATTTTATTTGTGCCTTAATCTCATAAATTTTACCTTGCGCACTTAATGTTGTTGTAAATTAATAATTATTACTTGCGCTTATGAATTAATGTATTGTATAACGTAGATTTCTTGCGCAATGGATATTATGTCTTAAATGATAGTTGTAGATGTCAGTGTTCTCGCACATTTGGATTCTAGTTTAGACCTCATACTTCTCGCACTTGTGGATTTTATGTCATGGATAATGGAGAATTTGCTTCTCTTGCGCCTTGGATCATGTTGATGAATAGGTGTTAGGATTGCTTGCATCCTGGACTAAGTTGAAGCGTAAGTGTTTACGCCTTAGTTTACTGACATGACAATCACAATGATGTTGTATGACATCCTTATGATTAAATTTTGTGCGCACAATGATCAATAAGTGATTAGGTTCATCTGGCAAATGGATCACGTGCTTACCATGAAATGATGTTGATTATTGTAATTTGACAATTGATTTAATCGCGCGCCGAGATTTTAAGTGGATCTATGTTTGCGCCTTAACATTAATAAGTGGATTATGTGTGCCTTGGCTTATGTTGTTTCTGGATGGATTTATTAATTAAGCTTTCATGCGCCATGGAATGTTTTTTTTAGGTGTTGGTCATTTTAAAATGCTATTGCACCTTGAGATGCGTTGAAGGTTAATATTTGTATTGTTATGCGTCGATAATTATTGTAGAATGCACCAATGTTGAACTATTGATTATTAACATGTTAATACATCATTATGTATGTCATGGTTATGGTGTTGATGTGTCAGCCTTGTGTCGTACTTGATTTATATTTCTTTAATAATGCTCATTAGTATACATGAATGATGTGTCAATGATGTTGCTATCTATTGTGATGTTTTATTTTCCCAACGCAGCTTTAAAAAAAAGGGGGGGTTGCATGTTGTACATTGCTATTGTTGTCATAACGGTGGGCTCATTACACATGGTATGTCAAAAGATGATCTTGATTCATTTTTATTTGAATTTGATCTACTATGTAAGAGTTAGAATTTTACTAATAGTGCACAAAAATTAAAACTCTTTCCAGCCACACTTAAAGATTCAACATTAAGGTTGTTTATGAGTCTAGGAGAGCATACTATCTTATATTGTGATGGTATGAAGGAAACTTTCCTCCGTAAATATCAGAATTATTGCAAACCTAGAGATGTTAGGAATGATATATTTAAAATGTAGCAATCTAAGGAGGAAAATTTGGAAGATTACCTAGAAAGGTTCCTATACAATTATGAAAAGAAAAAACAATTTGACTTAGACACAAGCACAATTAGGACCATCTTCATGAAGGGTCTAAGGGATGAGTGTATTGAGGTAATAAACCTCATGAGTTCTGGGGATGTATATCAAAAGCCATTTGCAGACATTGCAGAGTCTTCTAAAAGGTACTCTTGCAGTTAAGCCAAAATAGGAAAAAGTGTAAGGGATCCTATAAGCAGAACTACCAAACTTGCTCCAGGAGGTGTTACAATGATAGAATTAGGGAATATGGTAGAAAAATTAAAAACAAACATCCTAAATACAATCAGCACCTAGTTAGACACTATGAAGATAAAAAAGAAACAACAGGAAGAAAATGCTACTTTAGCAGTTTTTTGTCCTTGATGTAGAAAGAGGCACCCTAAAAAAGAATGTCTTATTAATGTCATTGAAATTTGTGGGCTCTGTATAGAATATAAACCTACCAATGAGTTCCCTTCCTTACCTGGACTGAAATCCATTTTTAAGGGAGGGGGAGAACCTCAAGAAATATGATATCCCCCTAAGACAGCATGGAGACAACAAAATCCTAATATGTTTTCGATCCTACCACACAGTACTCATGACAAAAATGGATTCCTCCAATGCTTTACTCTCAATGGACACATCAACAACCAGAAGTCCAACCTTGGAAACAAGGATGGAGGGGGCCTTCATATTGGAATATTCCTTTTCAACCACCAACTTTTCCTACTTACCCACAATATCCTTCCAATATCTCTTAGTTCTTACCTGGATTCAATCCACTTTCTCTACATCCACCTTCCCAGCTGCAACAACAACTCACCTTGCCTTTGAACCCAAATCAACAACAAAAAAAGCAAGTTGCACCTAATCCAAGCCCTCCTTGGCCTACCCTTGTTCTTGCACAACCCATCCCTAATACGAACAATAGACCTACACAACCTGTACAAAATCTTGAAGTACAGACTTTCCCAACTTATGTGATAAATACTACTTCACTGAATGAAATTTAATTAAGATCTAGGAAGGTCTTGAATAAACCATATTCTACACTAGTTATTTGAGAAAAAGAACAAATAGATGACCAACCAAATGAAGAATAAGACATTTGTGTACAAGAGGAAATTCTTCCTCACACTCCTCAACCATCAGAAATACCTAAGGAAACTAATCCTCCACCTTATCCAGAAAGGTTACTTGTGAAAAAACTTGAGGTACCTCTAGGACATGATTTAAAAGTTGAACTAAGGAATATATGTGTAAAGATTCCCCTACTTCAATCCATCAAATATATTCCTATCTATGCTAAAATTATAAGGGATATTTGCATCAAAAATCTTGAAAGGAAGAGGAAGGAACCTCTTGTTATACAAGTGGCTGGACAATTATCATAATTTATATCAGAAATGTCATCAAAATATAATTATCCAAGAAACACAGTGGTGACTATAGAAATTAATGGTATTTCTTTGTCAAATACACTTATTGATATAGGAGAAACAATAAATTTGATGACTATTGACACCATGCGAACGCTGCAACTAAATCACTTAAGGCCAACATAGACCTTATGAGAATTGGCAGACAAATAAGTCATTAGCCCAGCAGGAAGCCTAGATGATGGAACAATCACCTTAGCCTCCTGGGAGTATCCTGTGGACTTCTTGGTAATTGAGTCAAAATCATCCAAAACTGGACATCCAATTGTTCTTGGTCTACCTTGGCTAGCCATTGTTGATGCAGTCATTAGTTGTCAGTCTGGGGAGATGACAATTTCTAATAGGACCCATAGTTAGAAACTTATTCTCTTTACTCCTGCCCAACCAGCCTCTGAGGTTCCTTTATGGTTGGAGAATCCCTATGGGGAGGAGAATCATGCTCAACTCTTGTTAACACTTGAGGAAGAAAAGGGAGTTGAAGAACAAACTGAAGAACATATTTTAAGCTTATTTTTAGCCAATACATAATGTATTGAGTATCCACAATATTTTCTAGAATTTAGATATATCTTCAGCCCTAAATTTTAGGAGGTTTGGCATCCCTCCACTTCTACATTATTCACTATATCAACAATAATTGGAGAAGAAGAGTAAATTATTCAGACTGTTGAAATCAGTCATGGAAAATCTCTATATATCAATTCTAGCATGAAATCAGATCAACAACAAAAATTGATCCAAATGATTCAAGGACAGTCTGGTGCTTTTGCATGGCATTACTCTGAGATGAAAGGAATTCACCATGATACCTGTTGATAAATATTTTATGAGCATAATGAAATGAATATAGATTATTAAAATATGCATAAGACCGAATAATAGAGATACAGTAAAATTGGTTTTCTATTCAATAAGGAAATAAGTTGAAACTGTAAAATGTAGTGGAAAACAAGCTTGTTGGAATGGTGGCGGCTTATCTCCGAGAAGAGATGTGACATTTGCGCTCATTTGCAAGAAGATGATTAAAATGAGGCTCTGAAGGCATTTTTACAATAAACATGAATGTCAAAATCCCTAGACATCCAAAAACCTAACCCTAGGATATGAATTGCCAACAGTCATGTGGGCCCTATTTGGGTAAGTTAGTACATCAACTTCCCGGGGTCATAACTTTTGCATATGATCTCTGTTTTAAGCACAGGATACCCCATTGGAAAGGTATAAATGAGAATAAAAATTTTCAACTGGCCCAGGTCAATTCTTTTAGCAACCACATGGGCCCCAAATCCCAAAAAAAACTTCGTTTAGGGCCTAAAAATGGCCCCAGAAGTTTGGAACCTGAAAAACTGTCAAAAAACTACCAAGGTGGAAAATTGTTTTTCAAGCTAGTGTAATAGGCAGGTGGCCATCGATATCCACCTAGATCAATTCTCCATCATTATGAAGCAATGGTCTCCATTGCATTGAGTTCCCTAATCAGATGGGGAAATTTCTATGAATTTGGCCCCAGGTGAGCCACTTGCCTTGGTGTAGGAGCTTCCCTCCTTTGACGACTCGATAAAGCTAGATCATTTGTTGTCAAGTGCCCTTGATACTTTTGTCCATAGTATGATCACTAGATGCTTGTTGCGTGCAGTCGGGGTTAGGCTCTATTCATTTCAACTGCTTTTCTATCTCTCAGGTGTCTAATAATGGTGAGAAATATGGCTGAAGGAGAGCCACATTGAAGAATGGGTCCATGCCAAGGAAAGGGTGAATCTTGAGCTCAAGATAATTTTCACCCATAGCCTTGGTGATGGTGTACGATCCATAATAGAGTGGGAGAATATTCTGATGGGGCCCTGTAAGGTGTTCTTTCTACAAGTGAAACCAAACTTTGCCGCCCACCTGAAACTTATGGAGCACCCAATGTTGATCATGGCACTACTTGTATTTGGCATTAGAATTCTGTAAAATATCCTAAAAATGTTGGCGGATGTGCTGGATCCACTCAATGACCTGGGTGGCTTTGTCAGATTCTGGTGGAGTAGGGGACGAGTCGACCGAGGTGGTCGCCAGGGGTAGCGCAACATCCATGGGGCCCAATGGTTGGAATCCCAACCCCACTTGAAAAGGTTTGTGGCCATTTGAGCTATGCAGGGTTGGTTTATAGCTATGTTGGACACATGGAAGACTCTCATCCCATGTGCATCGGTGTTTTGAATTGTACATGCGTAGGATATGTAAGATAATCTGATTGATGAACTTAGTTTGGCCATCTATCTGGGGGTGGAAGGAAGTGAATTTGGTGAGCTTGGTATCCAATAGTGACTAGAATGTGTTGATGAACTGCCTGTCATGGTCTGTGATAATGGTTTGTGGGATCCCAGAATTTACCCATACTCATTCAAAGAAGATCTTGGCAGTGGATTATGTTGTGATGTTCTTCTTCCAGGTGGCTAGAATCTCCATCTTGGAAAAGCGATCAAAAACCACAAAAACAAATTAATTTCCCCTATTGGTGGACAGGAGCTCTGACATGTAGTCCATTGAGATGTATTTTCATAGCCTGTTAGGAGTAGGTAGAGGGGTGTATATGAATTTTTCTTTATGGTTGGTTTGGCAGTAGCATAGGCAATGAAGGACTTGATATACTTGTCGACATCCTGTCAAATTTTTGTCCACTAGAAATGTTTCTGTAGCACTGCCACTGTCTTTTCGATGCCAAAGTGTCCTACCACCCAACTGTGGTGAGCTTCCCAAATCAGCGTCACGTGCTCAATTGATGGAACACATAGATGGCCTAGATGACACAACAACCTGTCATGAATATAGAAATTAGCGACCACTGAGTTGACTCCCAACATTTGGTTGGTGGTGGAGAAATCAATGTTTTTCTCATAGAGGTGGGGCCATCCGGATGTCTCATGGCCGCAAGAGTCTAGTATCATGGTGAGTGTCACGACTAGAGTTCGACTGAGGCAATCACCAACTCAGTTGATACTTCATATTTTATACTTGATTTTGTGGTGGAATTGTTGTAAGTATGTGGACCACTTCTGATGGCAGTCATTCTGCAATTTTCCTTGGGTCTGCATGAACTATAGTGGCTTGTGATCAGTTTGGATGATTGTCTCCTTCTCAAGAAAGTAATTTCTCCACTAGCGGCAGGCTTGCACAATGGATTAAATTTATTTGTAATAATTAGGGTACTTATGGACAACATTTGATAGTGTCTCACTATGATATGCCACGGGGTGGCCATGTTGAGTGAGAATGATGCCCACAACATAGTATGAAGCATCTGTCTCGATCTCAAAGGGATGTTGTAGGTCCAGTAATGAAATTACTGGGGATGAGAACAAATGATTCTTCAATTCATCGAAGGCTTGTTTTTGGGATAGGCCCCACACAAATTTTTCCTTACCACCACCCTTGGTTACTTGGCTGAGCGCCCATGCAATATGAGAGAATCCCAACAAGAACCTGCGATAGAAATTGGTGAGTCCCAAAAAGATCCGAAGTTCAGTGAGTGTAGTTGGGGTTGGTCAGTCATAGATGACCTATATCTTCGTTGGATCGATATTCACACCATGTCGATCAATGATGTATCCTAAGTAATGGACCCTGTCCATGTCGAAGAAGCATTTTTCCAATTTTGCATATAGTTTGTGTTGTCACAGGGTGTGCAAAACCTATTGAATATGTTGCAAGTGTTCTGCCCAAGTCTTGATGTAGATGAGGATGTCATCCATATACACCACTACAAAGTTAGTGGTTAAATTTCATAGAATATCATCCATCATCCTCATAAAATTTGTTGGAGAATTTGTCAAACCAAGGGGCATGACCAACCATTCAAAAAGACCTTCTTTTGACTTGAAGGCAGTCTTCCATACATATGTCTATTCTATTAGGAATTGGTGGTAAGAAAACTTCATATCAATCTTACTAAAGTATTTTCCACCCATGAGTTGATCAAGGAGGTCATCAATTCGAGGAATTGGGTATCGCTTCAGACTATGGTTTTATTCAGGGTCTGGTAATCAATGCAGAGTCGCCAAGTCTTGTATTTCTTATGCACCAACAAGATTGGGCTCCCACAAGGCAATGAGATGGGACAGATGTGCCCCTTGTGGAGTAGTTATTGGATCTGCCTCTTGATCTCCTCATTTTATAACAAAGAGCAGTGGTAGACTGGCCCATTGGGTAGCAGTGTGCCTAGGGTCAGATCGATGGGATGCTTGAACTAGCAGTGCATAGGTACCCTAGTAGGAGAAGAGAAGATATCTGAGTATTCATCCATGACCTTATCCACTTGATTCTGTTGTGTGGAGAGATCGTTCGTGGAGGCACTAGATGTGGCTGCAATATTTCGCTCACCCTGAGAGAGAATCACGAAGAAGAAAAATTTCTCGGTCTAAGAGATGACCTTCCTGCATTGATTGGCATAGATCATGGAAATAGCACTAGGAGGGACTTCCTCGGGTATCCTGTACAATTTCTTGTTGAAAGTAATAATAACACTATGAGGCCTAGACTCATATACAACATGACGTTTCCATAAATAAGGTTGGCCCAAAATAAAATTACAAACTTTGAGAGGAAAAACATCACACAATACCTCATCCTTGAAGGGCCTGATTTCGTGTGACAATCGACACTATTGGCTGATGCAGAGATCACTTCCTTGGAAAAATGGTGTAGGGTTGTGGGTGTGACATTGTCAGTAGGGCCATCCGCTTGAAGACCTTTATTGACATGAGGTTCGTTTGGATATCACTATCAATGATGAAGTGTAGTGGGGTGCCTTTCACCCAGATCTATGAATGAAAAAGGCGCTCTCCTTCTTATGCCTCATATGGTTCACTAGGGTGGAGCTTGGTGGTAGCATTGGTAGCATTGGGTTCCACGTCAATGATCCATCTTCCCCTTTCTAGTTCTGACTCGGAGTTAGAAGCCGCATATAATTCAAAGGCTTTCACTTTGGGCACCAGTGACTGCTTTGAGCACGAAATCACCAGTGTTATGCCAAGGGATCTTATGGAAGTCACACCACTTCTAGGTGTATTTCTTTGTATTTCCAATGTCCTTCTTTGCTTACTGTTTGGACTAGTTATCCTGATACTATCCATATTTTCGTTGTCCTTTTTTCTGTGGGTTGGGGCTGCCCTTTCCTGGATTTTTCTATGAGGGGTTCCCAGGCCCAAATTGTCGCATCTTTTGTTTGAACTTCTTCTCGATTTTGATAGAATATCGGTAGGCCACGCCCAAGGATGAGATGTCTAGAAATTCCATTTCAGTCTATATTTATCTATGCAGAGCACTGTGATACTTGAGCACTAGATGTCTCTTTGAATCTTTGATACCCATCTTGGTGCGCAAAGTATGGAAGATATTTGTGAACTCTGGCACTGCTTGGTCTCTTTCTTGCCACAGTGTGGTCCATTTGGTATACAAGTCGTCATAACTTTTGACAGGGTAGTATTGTTTCTTAATAACTTCCTTGAAGGATTCCCAAGCGGTCGCGACTGTAAATAATGAGTGTTTCTATGTTTCCATTTTCTCATAGAAAGTTTCCCACCAATCTTTGACATGGGGAACGACTCTGAGGAGCGCAAGACTAATATTTTCTCTATTCGAAAAGTTATGGAGAAAAAATACCCTTCTAGTAGATTCAAGCACTTTTCTACAACATCTGCGTCTATCTAACCTTCAAATATAGGAATATCAAAGTTTATTTGTAACTTGGATGGGGCGATGCCTCCTCTCAAGGAAGATGAGTCGCATGTTCATAGTTGTCGAAGGAATTGTGCAAAATTATCCATGATCTCGTTTCTTTGTTGCATGAGGGCTTCCTCAAGAAACATTTTGAAAGGATATCTTGTCTTGTCATATTTATTTTCTCCTTCCATGAGAGGTCACTTGGGTGTGCGAGAGATTTTTTCCTCAAGAAAAACAAGCTCGAGACCCAATTCTTTGTACCCTGATCTCGTTGGGGACACACATTAAGATGACAAGAAGCAGACTGCTCTGATAACACTGATCTGGATTTTATGAGTAGAGAGAAATGAATAAAAATTATTAAAAGATTCTTAACATAGAATAACAGAGATATAGTAAAATTGGTTTTCTATTCAATAAGGAAATAAGTTGAAACTATAAAATGTGGCGAAAAACAAGCTTGTTGGAATGGTGGCAGCTTATCTCTGAGAAGAGATGTGACGGTTGCGCTCATTCGCAAGAAGAAGATTAAAATGAGGATATGAAGGCCTTTTTACAATAAACATGAATTTCAAAAACCCTAGACATCCAAAAACCTAACCCTAGGAGATGAAGCGCCAAAATTCATGTGGGCTCTATTTGGGTAAGTTAGTACATCAACTTCCCAGGGTCGTAACTTTTGCATATGATATTCATTTTAGGCGCACGATAGCCCATTGGAAAGGTATAATCGAGAAGAATGATTTTTTAGCAGCCCAAGTTAGGGCCTTAAGAAGTATTTGGGGCCCCAAATCCCCAAAAAACGTCGTTTAGGGCTTCAAAATGTCCCTGGAAGTGTGGAACCTAAAAAACTGTTGAAAAACTGCCAAGGTGGAAAACTGTTTTTCAAGCCATTTGAATAGTTGGGTGGCCAACGACATCCACCGGGATCACTTGTATACACCATATTTACACCAATGATCAAATCAAACCTATTAGGAATCACCAAAGAAGAATGAATCCAACCTTAAAATACATAGAGAAAGAAGAGCTCCAAAAACTCCTACATGTCAATTTTATTTACCCTATTTTAGATAGAAAGTGGGTATCCCCATTAGTTATTGTCCCTAAGAAGAATGGAAAATGGAGGATTTGTTTAGACTTCATAGAGATGAACAAGGCTACCTATAGAGATTATTTTCCCTTGCCTTTCATAGACCAAGTCTTGGACACCTTGTCTAGGAAGAGGTACTTTTCTTTCTTATATGGGTTTAGTGGGTATCACTAGATCCAAATTTCCCTTGAATATCAGGAGAAAACCACATTTACTTTCCCATTGGGTACTTATCCTTATAGGGTTATTCCCTTTGATTTGTGAAATTCCCCTTCCACCTTTTAGAGGGTTGTTCTATCTATTTTTTCTAATTTAACCCATGACTATGTATAAGTCTATATGGATGATTTTACATTATATGGAGATGACTTCCAACAAGCATTGGAAAATTTAGAGAAAGCATTGATGAGGTTTAGAGAGACTAATATTCCCCCCAGACATGAAAAATCTAGAATGATGCTCATTGAAGGGATTGTCTTGGGCCATCATATTTTCGGTACCAGAATCAAGGTGGATCATGCCAAAATTGACGTTATTTCTCAAATCAGAATCCCTATCTCACAGAAAGAAGTTAGAAGCTTCTTAGGGAAGGATGAATATGATAGAATATTCATTCGAAATTTCACAAACTTGGCTGCCACACTATTCAAATTATTATGAAAAGTGGTTGAATTCCATTGGGATGAACAATGCCATATTTCTTTTGAAATCTTAAATAGAAATCTTTCTAGTGCCCCTATGTTAAGAGGACCAAATTGGTCTCTTCCCTTTCATATCTCATCTCATACCTCAGATACCACTTTGGAAGTTGTTACAGGACAAAGAAAATACCAACTTCCCTATGCTATCTACTTTATCAGCAAAAATCTCTCCCCTATTGAAGTAAATTATACTGTCACTGAAAAGGATTTTTTATCAGTGGTTCATGCCATTAATAAACTCAAACACTACATAATAGGGTATGAGGTCTTTTTACACATAGACCACTTAACCATTAGGTTTTTAATGAATAAAACTGTGACAAATGCTAGAGTTACTAGATGCCTGCTACTATTGTAAGAATTCAATATTACTATCATTGACAGACCTAGAAAAGATAACCTTGTTGTTTATTTTCTATCTAGACTTATTCATACAATTGATAATGCACCAGTGGATGAAAATTTTCCAGATGAAAGTATGTTTTCTATTTCTACTTACATTCCTTGGTATGTAGATGTGGCTAACTATCTTGTAATAGGAAAATTACCTTAGAATCCATCCCCTCGAGAAAAACAAAGGGTTAGTCATTTGAGTGAAAATTATATATGGCATTATCATTGTTTATACCGTACAAGACTTGATTTGGTGATTAGAAGATGTGTATGGGAGGATGAGATGCATGACATATTCAAAGCCTACCATGATGGCCCATGTGGAGGCCATTTTTCTGATAAGAGGACAACATACAAAATACTATAGTCAGGCTACTATTGGCCAACTACTTTTAGGGATGCAAAGAAATATGTGGCCAATTGTGATGATTGTCAGAGGATGGGGAAATCAACTGCAAGTGATGAGATGCCTCTCTAAGCTCAGGTAGTAATTGAACCTTTTGAGAAATGGCCTTTGGAATTTGTAGGACCTATCAATCCCATGTCTCGAGGAAGAAGATATATATTGGTATGTACAAATTATATGACTAAATGGGTAGAGGCTAAATCTTTGTACTCTTCAAATGAACAAGTTTTTGTTGATTTTCTATTTGAAGACATCTTTACTCATTTTGGTGTTCCTAGAGAAACAATGAAAGACCAAGGAACGTAATTTACCTCCAATTTGGTCAAATCCATTACTGAACAATATTATATTAGTCATATAAAATCCTCACCTTATCAACCCTAAGAAAACGAACAAGTTGAATCAACTAATAAGGTGATAGAGGCTAATCTCACCAAGATATTTTAGTTACACCATAAAGACTAGGTTGATTGGCTTCTTGAGGCCTTATCGGCCTACAGAACAACCTGGAGAAATTAAACAGGTCATACACCTTATGAATTGGTGTATGGGAAGTAGGTGTTACTTCCCATAGAATTTCAAGTAAAAAATTTCAGGACTGCTATGAAATTGGGAATGGATTTGGATGAATCCGATAAATAGAGGATATTGAAGCTGAATGAACTTGATGAAATCAGAAAAGATGCTCTTCAAAAGACTAAGCTCATTCAAGAACACAGGACTAAATGGCATCAAAAGAACATCAAGAAGAAATCTTTTCATCCAGGTGATTGGGCTCTTCTATATGACAATGGGTTCAAGAATTTCATGGGTAAATTGTCCACTCGATCGTTGGTACCCTATGAAGTAGAAATATTTTACGACAATGGTTCAGTGAAGATAAAAACTATTGATGAAGATTAGACCTCCTTTGTTGTAAATGGGAATTGATTTAAATTGTATCATAAGCCTCTGCCTAAAGAGGATTTTATCAAACAAATTCTTCAAAATTCTGAAATGCAATTGGTAAGCAAGAAGAGTTCTCCTCCTGTTGAACCACCACTATAATTTTTTGTTTTGTGATTTAATTTAACTTTGTACATATATGTATATAGTTGTGTGTTATATAGTGATTTTTTATGTTACTAACAAAATCATAAGCTAATTTTGTTCTCATGTAGATAAAAAATGAGGACATCTTCTAGGTGTAATTTTATTCCTTCACCCAAACTTGGTAGATTACTCATGGGAAATGACCCTAATGGTGTTTTCTTTAAGTTTTTTAGACTCCTAAAAATTGAAAACACCGACGAGCATTAAATGATCTGGGCTCGAGAAAAATCCACATGATAGTATATGGAGTTTTCTTTAAGTTTTTTAGACTCCTAAAAATTGAAAACACCGACGAGCATTAAATGATCTGGGCTCGAGAAAAATCCACATGATAGTATATGGAGTTTTATTTAAATTTTTTAGACTCCTAAAAATTGAAAACACTGACGAGCATTAACTGACCTGGGCTCAAGAAAAATCCACAAGACAGTAGTAGTTAGGTTTTCATTCCAATAAAATGGAAGTAGAAATAGAAGCAGTGGTTAGTATGGCTCGAAAAATAGAAGGTTTATGGACCTCTATAGGGGATGTCCATCTGCAGTTGTCTTCTTTTTACAGAGCTCAAAGCCCAATCATTGGATATTTTTCCTCATTTTATGATACTTCCATTGCACTTTCAACATCCCGGTATGAGTGTGTTGTTTATAACTTTTTCAACATGGTCACTCAGGAGAAAAAATTCACATACAACATTAATGAGTACCAACATTGTTGGATTACTGAGAGGGGGGGTGAATCAGTAATAACATAGTTATAATCCTTTTTCTCCAAATGTTATATCAATGTAGAATTATTATCCAATAATGAGCAGTAATAAATAAATAATCACACACATGCACAGTACACCAGTGTTTTACGTGGAAACCCAAATCGGGAGAAAACCACAGAATTCTTTTTCTTATATGTCTTGA
>ML783043.1:405500-418616 GCA_009831015.1 Picea engelmannii | reverse complement strand
AGCTCTACCTCATCAATAAAATTTGCAGTGATAGCAAACCTAAGTTTACACCTTCTTGTCCCCTGTAATTTAGCATTATCACATATCCAACCAAGAGGGTATGGTTTAGGATGTGGAATTGTTTCCAATTTTAATTTCTTAACGATGTCTTCAGATATAAGGTTTGCCTGAGATCCAGTATCAAATAGAGTATCTATTTTGGTATTCTTTGAAACAACCCTTATGTTAAAAAGTTCAATTCTCTCTTTTTCTTGTCGAGTTACATTGAGATTATTGTTACTTGAAGAACTAGTACTTGCAATAGAACCATTACCTTGATAACCCATGGCTGTGATCTTTGTTTCATCACTCGAATCAGAACCTAAACCATGTTGTATGGTTGCAACAGTATTTCACTTCCCTTTGTTGCCAAACTTTTTGGGTCTTCTTTCAGGATGAAGTTTCCAACAATGGTCTTCATCATGGCCATGTTTTGAACAATGTTTGCATGTAATTTTTTCTCCCTCTTTCTTAATAGTAGCATTCTTTTTTCCATTTCCCTTAAACTTCCTCTTTCCTTTGTCTCCATTACTGAAAGGCTTCTTGTTACCCTCATGATTTTCATTCCTTCCTCTTGCTTCCAAATGAGTGGCCTGAACACAAACTTCATCTAGATTTGAAGGATTAAACATGAGTATTATATGTCTCAAATAACTATGTAAAGCTCCAATGTATTTGAGTAAAGTTTCTTGAGAAGACAAATCTACTCCCAAAACCAAAGCTCTTCTCCTAAATTCTTGAGTAAAGCTTTGCACATTTTTTCCTTTATCTTTTCTAAAATTTTGCCAATCCATAGTAGCTTTTTGCATATATGCCAATGGGTAAAATTGTCTTTTAATTGCAACAATAAAATCATTACAAGAGGTTAAAAATTTTCCATGTTTCTTCATGTCCTCTTGAGTCTTGGATTCCCACCAAATGAGTGTTGCACTATCCAATCTTAAAGAAGCAGGCTGGATCTTAGTTTCATCATCTTTAATTTTTTGTATCCTACAATACACCTCAATCTGACAAATCCAATTATCTAATTTCTCAGCATTTACCTCTCCATTATACATTGGCAATTCGAATTTAATATCAAGCTTTAACAAAGCAATTTGTGAAGGAGTTTTACCATGTCCTTTTGGAGGATTTGGAATAGGTCTTGAAATGGTAGAAGAAGAAGAAGAAGATGGAGGTGATGGTGGTGGAGAAGCACCATTCCCTCCATTTTTATTTGGAATTTTATTACCACTGTCTCCCTTGTGCTTTGAAGGGTTGGAGCCTTCACCTTGCAACCTTTTATTCCTTTCTTCCATCAAGATTTTCATCATTTCTCTCATTTCCATGAAATCATTTATGAGATCTTCATCTTTTGTAGGAATATGTTCATGACTCTCTTCATGAGCCATACTTGGTGAATGCCTCCTTGAAACTTGCGGTGATGATATAATATTCCTTATTGAAGGATGAGAACTTGGCTTTACAAGTTGACCTTCTCCTCTTGTGAGTTTCAACCTTGTGAGCATAAAAAAAAAAAAACACTTGCAAATAATCAAGTCTTCAAAAACCTATGCTCTAATACCAACTTGATCTAAAAATGAAGAAGACTTGTATTCTTGAAATTATTTGCAAGATTTAATTCATGTGTTAAAATGAAAATGGATCAATTTTGCAATACAACTTTTATAGAAATTACTCATTCAATATGCATATAAACAACAACAATAAATAGTGAATAGAAAACACATAACACCGCAAGTGATAAAGGAGTTCACCCCTCTCTTGGGCTACATCTACTGGTCCAGCTTCCAATAGATCTTTTGTATTATTTGCTCAAAGTTCTCAAATATGTGCTTTACAATGCTCAAAATGACAAATAGATGGCTCCAATGGCTTCAAAACATCCAAAAACCCCTAGCTGGGCTTTTTCGTCACCTCGTTTGGCCAAAAATTGAAGAAGATAGGCTTCCTGAAAATTCCCCTTCAAACTTGTTGTCTCTGGATTGCCAAAATGCACTCTTGCGTCCTCAACCTAGCCCCCACATGCATAAATGTGGAAAAACCCAACACTGGGCACAACCGCACAACCGGTACAAATTGTAGGACGGTTACATGCTAGCCCTTAACCGCCAGGGCCCACGGGCACATGGGCCACCACATGACCGCGCACAATACAACAGGGGTTAAGTTTTAAACTATATATAAATAACCACGGGGTTTAAATGAACGCACACCACAATGGTCACATGACATATATATAACTGTGGGGTTTTAAATACATGCACATAACAATGGTCATATGACATATATATATAGTCGTGGGCCGGGGCTTAGCCCCAGCCCAGTCCGCGCCCCATTTCACATTATTTCAAACTCAAATAAATTTAAAATTATATAAAATAAGTACTACATGTGTGTGCACCAGTTGGGCAGCCCTTCCCAAGGATTTACCCTGCCCAGAGGTCGCGGGTTCGAATCCGGCCAACAGCATAAATTTTAAACCACTATCCAGGTGACACATGGTGACCATTAATTGGGCCACGTGTCGTCATCTCATTCACCGCAAACAAGCCATGTCATATGCCAACTGTCCACACAATTGCCTACCACATTTTGTACGACCCTGCCACATGTCATACGGTCTGCCACGTCAGCATCCATACGGACTATATAGTCAACACATTTTTTTTGCTTATTTGTCGTTTTGAAGAGAACGCAATATCTCTCTCATCCGAAGTCTGTTTGAAACCAAACAAGTTGCAATGGGTTCATGACGACGAGGCCTACACTGTCATTCGATTTGAAGTGATTCCGACCACTTTGAATTTTGAGCAAAATTTGATCCCCTGGATCAGTGTTCCAGCACCAATTGGATGGAGGCACCAACTTCCAGCCACACAGGCACCAATCTGTATAACATATAACAATGGTTCTCCCTTGCACCACCCTACCACCCTATTTTCTTTGGCTGCAACCAGATGGAAGCTACAACTCCTTGTGTTCAAGCACTAGCTTGAAACTCTGAGGACAACAGTCCTCCCTAACACCCTGAAATATAAATCTTTGATTTCTTTTATTTATCAAAGTGATACAATATTTATCTATGGATTATGAGTCTCATCAATGTTCTACTACACTGTTGTGCTCTTGCTGCATCAGTGTCTCTTTCCTCGCGTTTTTTGTGATTTATATTCTTCTCTCATATATACATTTATGTTCCTTTCTTATTTTGTTCTTTATGCTCTGTGTCTTCTTTCCATTCTATGCACCATGCCTCTTCTATGCGCTTCAGATCCTACACACAACATGCTTCTACCCGCATGAAAAACACTCAATAGCATCCACACCTCTTCTATTTTCTGCATCTCTTTCTTATGCGAATTCCTCTCCTAGATCCTACATGCAAATCATCATCTTCTTTGGCGGTTATGCTAAGTCTGGTTGTCATCAGTGGCTCATCCTGAGATTATATGCCTTCTCTGGCAGTGTGACTCATTGTCTTCTCTGTCACATTCTTCGATGTTTTTTATCTGTCAATCATGTCTATGATGAGTCTTCATTCCATTGGAAGTTACCTAGAGACTCTTCATCATCTCTGGCGATCACCCTCCAGCTCCTCGAGTTCTCTGGTAGATGCAATCAGTCGTTTTCTATAGTTACAATCAGTCTGTCTCTTAGAAGTTACTGAGAGAACCTCCATGTGCTCATGTCTTTGGTGCCTTTTTCCCTTGCTGATAAATCTACATAGTGAGCTCTAGGTTTTCTGACTAAGACCCTTCCTTTCACATGACCATCGACAGTGACCATATGCCTAACCAATAGTCATTTCATGATTTTTCATTTCGGGTGGTCAACTGCGAGTCACCTCAATTTTACCAACTCGTGAAACTACGAGGTGGAGCCTAGCACAACTAGCTCCTTCCCTTCTCTTCCACTGATGTGATCATTGGTTGTGACCACATCCCTATTCAAAAAGTCATTTAATGATTTTGGCGATCTCCATTGTAAATCCTAGCGACATGATAGCTCCTCCCTTAACTTTCATCAATGTGACCACCAGCTGTGATCAAGGGCCAAGCAAGAGGGGTGCTTCATGATTTCCCATATTGTGAACTCCTTCTATGAGTTTCCTCAAAACTCCCAACTCGCAAAACTTCTAAATGCTTCATATCATATCAACGATCAAGATATCTCCCTCTAACCGACGGTTGTGATCATTTCACGACTTCTCATATCGTGATTTCCTACAACTCTCACCTTTGAATTCTCTATCTCGCGATTCAGTGAAATGATGATCTCTCGCCATGTGTCCTCTGGATCCAACAACCCAAATCATTTCATGACTTCACATTTCATGGAGTTGGAGGATGGCTCTCGGTCATTATCCTCTTCGCAGTTGTACTGGATCCAATGGTTGCTAATCCTTTGCGCTCTGATCCAAAGGTTGAGTTCTAATCTCCTCCTCTGCATGCTCCTCCTGTTTGGACTCTGATATGACAGACATCATGTATTCCATATTGGTGATCCAACGACCATTTTCACTCCTCCTCTTGAGCTTTGGATTCCTCAAATATCTAAGTGTTAAAGGCCACGACCTTTGATCCTTCTGCATTGCTTGATGTATGTGATCGCGTTTGCGCGTCTCAGAGCACTATCTCTCCTAAGATTTGGAAAAAGTTACCCTTGGCCCTGGTGCACACTTGCACTCTGCATGCAACACTGCACTATCTGCGTGAAAATATGCACTATCTCTTATGAGATTCTTGATCTTTCTCATATGCATCTTCCCAAAATACTTCTGGTGCCCACCTGGCACATTCTGCCTTTCTCATCTTCTGGTCTCTTGAGATTTGGTTCGCTATTGTTCTTGCTTGTAAACATGCCATTGTCATTGTTGTTCTTTCCATCAATGACATGCACACTCTGCCTATAAACATGCCAACAATATCCCCCTTTGGCATTCATAGCATCCACACCTTTTCTCCCCCTTTGACATCAATGTGAAAGAAAACATGCTCCCCCTGAGCTGTTGTAGTATTTTTTAGAGGTATCAGATATTCAACCAATGTGTATGGGATCACGTTTGTGTGTCTTAGAGCACTATCTCTCCTTCCTAAGCTTTGGAAAAAGTTACCCTTGGCCCTAGTGCACACTTGCACTCTGCGTGCAACACTGCACTATCTACGTGCAAATATGGACTATCTCTTTTGAGCTTCTTGATCTTTCTCATCTGCATCTTCCCAAAAGACTTCTGGTGCGTACCTGGCACATTCTGCCTTTCTCATATTCTGGTCTCTCGAGATTTAGTTCGTTATTTTTCTTGCCTATAAACATGCCATCGTCATTGTTGTTATTTACATAAATGACAAGCACACTCTGCCTGTAAACATGCCAACAATCTCCCTCTTTGGCATTCATAACATCCACACCTTTTCTCCCCCTTTGACATCAATGTCAAAGAAAACATGCTCCCCCTGAGCTGTTGCAGTATTTTTCAGAGGTATCATATATTCAACCAACACAGACTTCCCCTGACAGGATGGACTCCCTTAGGTTAATATTGGGGTCACGCCCAACTTCTGGCATAGATACTCAAACTGAGCTTCTACAATCAGTTTAGTGAAGATATCATCAATCTAATCTTTGGATGGGATATAATACAAAGAAACCACAGAGTTGGTTACCTATTCCCTCAAGAAGTGATACTTGATGGGTATATGCTTCGTCTTAGATTGAAATATAGGATTCTTTGACACACTAATTGCACTGGTATTATCACAACGAACTAGGATCGATGCAGTATAATTTACCTCCAAGTCTTCAAGGTTCAGAATCGTCCACAACACTTGGGTACAGTAGGTGGCAACTGCAATGTATTCAACTTCTGTAGTTGATAAGGAAATGGAACCTTGCTTCTTTCTCAACCATGATACAAGGGAATCTCCTATGAATAATGCACCTCCACTCATGCTTTTCATTTCATCCATGTAGTTATCCCAATCAACATATGAATAGACTGATAGTTCAAAATTTTGATTACTAGGATACCATAGACCATAGTTCATTGTTCCTTTTAAATATTTGAATATTCTTTTCATCGCTATCAAATGACTATGTTTAGGTGTAGATTGATACCTTCCTACCATTCCAACAACATGAATTATGTCTGGATGAGATGTTATGATGTACAATTTCCTATCATAGACCTATCTGAACTCTGATCAACATTAGGTGAGTCATCATCCTTTCTTAACTTGCATCCAGTCACCATGGGAGTGCTCACAGGTGCTGAGTCTTCCATTTGAAACCTCTTCAACATTTCTCTTAGATATTTCTCTTGAGAAATAAATATTCCTTCATACCTCTGAGTAATTTTCAAACCAATAAAAAATGGCAGTTCCCCTATCATAGACATTTCAAATTTAGACTGCATGGCAGAATCAAACCATTGTAACAATGAAGCATTATTGATTCCAAAGATGATGTCATCTACATAGACCAACACAATGAGAAAATCATTACCCTCCATCTTGATATATAGGTTGTTGTCAACTATTCCTCTCTTGAATCCTTTGTCTTGAACATACTTATCCAGTCTGTAATACCAGGAACGAGGAGCTTGTTTCAACCCATATAATGCTTTCTTCAGCTTGCAGACAAAGTCAGGGTTATCTGATAGTTGGAAACCCTCTAGTTGTTCCATATAGACTTATTATTTCATATCTCCATTTATAAATGATGACTTGACATCCATTTGATAGACTTTAAACTGTTTATGACAATCATAGGCAAGAAACATTCTAATATCTTCTAATCTTTCTATAGGCGCAAATGTTTCATCAAAATCTAGTCCTTCTATTTGAGCATATCCTTTGGAGACCAATCTAGCCTTATTTATTACAATATTTCCTTGCTCATTCATCTTATTTTTTTAGACCCATTTTGATCCTATTACAGTTTTATCTGTTGGCCTAGGAACGAGTTCCCAAGTGTCATTCTTTTCAATCTAGTCTAGTTCTGCATCCATTGATTTTAACCAATTTACATCTTTACGGGCTTCATTAAAGTTCTTGGGTTCCACCATGGATATGAAGGCTATATGTTCTCGGTGTCTTTGATTATCCTTCTCTTAGTTTGTACACCTTTGTCTTTCTCACCAATTATCTTACTTGCGGGATGATTCTTTTGAGTAATTATGGAGGAAGGATTTGATGATGTCTGCTGATTTGAGTCTCCCTTAGTATTTGTATCTTCATCTAACTTAGAGTCTTATTTTTCTGATTCTTGGACCTATTAATTTCCAGCTTCAGTTGTGTCCTCTATAGCAGTCTCGATATTTCTCACCTCTCTTACTGGGACTCCTTCATCAACCTTTAAATCAATGCAATCAACTAGTTTATGCAATCTTTTATTAAAGCATCTATATCCTTTAGTATTGGTAGAATATCCTAAGAAGATTCCTTCATCAGCCCTATCATCATACTTGCCAAGGTTTTCATTATTATTCTTTATGTAGCACTTACTCCCAAAGGTCTTCCATACCATACCATACCATATTATTATTATTATTCTTTTTGAAGTGTTTGATTGAAGAAGGTCTTCCATACCATAGTTCGTAAGGTGTCTTGTCACTGTGTGGTCTGAGGTGGGATTTGTTAAGAATGTGAACTACTGTGTGTATTTATTCTAACCAGAAGGTTTGACCAATGCTCTTCTCATTCATCATTGACCTGGCCATTTGCTAAACTATTTTTTTTTCCCTCTCAACTACTCCATTTTGTTGTGGAGTTCCTAGGATTGTGTATTCTCTCTTGATCCCATGTTTATCACAAAATTCCTTGAAATCACTTGACACAAATTCTCCTCCTCTGTTTGATATTACTACCTTTATCGTGTTGCCTATTTGATTCTTAGTTAAATCCTTGAATATTTTAAATTTCTCAAATGCTTCATCTTTTTCTTTGAGAAAAGCAACCCAAGTGAGTCTGGAGTAGTTATCAATGACCAACATAAAGTAGTTTTCCTTCCCAGTGCCTTCCTATCCTGATGGTCCACATAAATCCATATGAACTAATTGGAGTGGTTTCTTTGTTGAAGTAGAGCTCTTGGATTTAAACTGTGTCTTGATTAGATTTCCTACTTGGCAGGGTTTACACACAAAATATTATGGCTTTAATATTCTTGGAAGATATTTTACTGCCTCAAGATTTTTGAGCTTCATAAAGTGGTCAAAATTTAGATGTCCAAGTCTCCTATGCCATAACCATCTTTCACCATACTTTCTTAGATGACACTCTTCTCTATCTTCTTTTAGCACATATACATTATTATCTGTCCTTATGCCTTTAGCCACCACTTTTCCTGATCTTACCAACTTTATCTTACAACCTTTGGAAGTGAACAACGCTTCACATCCTCTATCACACATTTGACTTACATTGAGAAAATTATGTTTCAACCCATCTACAAGAAGAACATCCTAGGATTTTCCTTTACCATTACTCAAACTCACCATCCCTTTACCCTTGATTTTACCTAGACCATCATTTCCAAAGGTTACATTTCCTGATTTGCTTTCTCTTAGAGATAAAAACTTACTTTTGTCTCCCGTCATATGTTTGGAGCATCCACTGTCAATATACCAGGGGTTATTTTGTTTTTGAGATGACAAAACTAATCCACACTTATCATTCTCTTTCTTCTTCCAAACCTTGACATTTTCAATAGAGGGATTCAAATCTGGTTCATAGTTCCTTAAGCGACAATCTACAGCTTTATGTCCATAATTATTGTAGGTGTAACATTATGGTTCACTGAATAAAGGATCATAAAGATTGTTATGCTCAACCTGTGTCGTTTTCCCAACCATCACATGATTTGCAGTCTGTGGTTGTTTGTTACTTGGATTTCTCATTCTTTGTTGCGATAGATATCTATTTTTTGAGTGTCTTGATTGCTCATATCTAAATCTTAAAGAACAGTTTACAACTTTGTGACCGAAGTTAGAACAGAAAAAACAATATCCATAGAAAAATCCTTTGTACCTGGAAAATGGCTTTCTTCTTTGAGCAAGTTGATTTTTTTTATTCTAATTATTTCTTTGAGCAGAGGGTGTATTATTTAATTGTTCTACAGATTCAGTTCTGACACTTTTTATTTCACTCTTCCTTGGTGGTTGATTATCTTCCTTTGTTTCTCCATATTTGTTGTTGTCAATGAATGTAGATTTGACAAACTTGATGGATTCTTTGTTGCTTGGCTGAACACTATTTGATCCTTCTTCATAACCCAAACCAATTTTCAAATTTGGATTCCTTTGTTGATTCAGAATGGTGGCTAATCCTTCTGAGGCTTTAATGCTTGGAATATTTTGGAGATACAAATATTTAACCTTCTCCATCTCTTTTCTGGTTTTTACTACCTCTTCTTCCAAGGCTTCACGTATTGCCTTCTTGTCTGATAACTGTTGTTTCAGAATGTCCTCTATTTTTTTTGTCTCTTCTAATTCCACTTTTAGCAGGGCAAAGTCTTCATCAGGTTGTTTACTATCTTTCTTGAACTGTATCATCAATTGTTTTTGTTTTCTCTGCTTAAATATGAGTCTGTCAATTTCTTTTAGAGAGATGATCAATTCTCCTTCCAAGTCAACCACAACTTATTCATCACTAACATCACTTCTTGTTATTTCATTATCATAATCCTCTTTGGCCATAAGCATAAATTCATTAACCTTATCTTCATAATCAAAATTACCATTTGTGTCTCCTGAAGAGTCATCATTGTTTACACATAAACTTTTCTTTTTACCAAATCTCTTGGATTTATACTTATCTTCACCTTCACAGTTTTGGTCCTTCTTCTTGTGTGGAAACTTAGATGCAAAGAGACCTATACTTCCATATTTAAAACATTTGAAGGGAATATTTCCTTGGTACTTGCTTGATCCTTTCTTTAGTCTTCTCACAAATTTTTCTTCAATTTCATCAGGCTCAAAATCCTCATTCTTATCAGCTTTAAATGATGCTTCTCTAGAGGAGGGTTTATCTTTAATTATCCTCATTTCATATGCAGTCAACATTCCTAGAGTTTGATCAAAATCCAAAGCTTTTAGATCATTAAGTTATTATATAGCAGAGACCTTTGGGTTTAACCTATTTGGCAGAGATCTCAAAATTTTCTGAACTAAAGAGTGTTCCTCAATTTTTTCACCAAGTGATTTCATTGCATTTACTAATTCTTCAACTCTCAGAAAGTAATTCCCAAAAGTTTTATCCTCTTTCATATTTAGTTTTTCAAATTGTACTCTGTAGGTTTGAATCTTAGCGTCCTTTACCTTCTCATTACCTTCATAACTTCCTATGAGTTTGTCCCACATTTCTTTGGTAGTTTCTAAGTGCATAACTTTTACAAATTCTGCTTCTGCAAGCCCACTCAGAATAGAATTCATAGCCTTAGTGTTGAAGATAAATTCTATCTTGCCATCCTTATTAGCTAGTACAACTGGATTTACATAACTAGTCTGTACCACATCCTAGACATCTGCACCTAAAGCCATTATGTGGTTTCTCATCCTAACTTTCCATAAGGAAAAGTTTGTTCCATTGAATAGGCAGGACTTATTGGTTAGCGTTCCTTCATGGCTTGACATGTTTAAGCTTATTGATATACATTTAGATAAAAGGAACCGACTATGATACCAATTGTTGGACAACTGAGAGGGGGGGTGAATCAGATGTTACTGTGCTTAAAAAAGTATACTTATTTTAAACTCTTTACAGAGCATTCAATGGAAATCACAATAATGCAAGAAGGTAGGTAATAGAATATTCAACATCAATCACATACATGAAATATAAAGAGATATATATTTCCTGAGGAAAGCCATAAAGGGAAAAACCTCTTCTTCTTGATATGATAAGTAATCTTTATTTTCTGTACATTATCATTCTTATGAGAACCAACTCATTGTGAGGCTACCAACTTTGTTTTGAAAGATGCAACTTGTTGAGATCACTAACTCTCTATTTGCTCTAGCACCCACTAGAAGGAAGCACCAACTCCTTGGTTTCTCTAGCACCCACTAGAAGGAAGCACCAACTCCCTAAGTGTTCTAGCACCAACTAGATGGAACAAAAAACTTCCAGTCACACAGGCACCAACCTGTATAACAGAGAACAATAGTTCTCCCTTGCACCACCCTGACACACTAGTTTCTCTGGCTCCAACCATATGGAAGCTACAACTCCCTATTTTCAAGGAACCACTTGAAACTCTGAGGACAACAGTCCTCCCTAGCACCTCCCTACCACCCTAAAATATAAATATTTTCTTTCTTGAATTTATCATAGTGATACAACATTTATCTATCGCTTACCAGTCTCATCACTATTATGCTACACTAATTTGCTCTGCCCGCATCAATGTCTCTTTCCTCGCGTTTTCTACGCTTTTTGTTCTTCTCTCATATATGCATTTATTTCTTTGCTTCTTCTATTCTTTATGCTCTATATCTTCTTTCCATTCTATGCACCATGCCTCTTTTGTGTGCTTCAACTCCTACACACAACATGCTTCTACCCGCATGGAAAACACTCAACAACATCCACACCTCTTCTTTGTTCTGCGTCTCTTTCTTATGCCAATTCCTATCCCAGATCCTACATGCAACTCATCATCTTCTTTAGTGTTTATGTTAAGTATGTTCGTCATCAGTGGCTTATCCCGAGATTCTCTACCTTCTCTGACAGTGATACTCTTCGTCTTCTCTATCAAAGTCTTCGATGCTTTTCATCTATCAATCGTCTCTATGGTGATTCTTCATTCCATTGGCAGTTACCTCGAGACTCTTCATCTTCTCTGGAAATCACCCTCCAACTCCTCGAGTTCTATGGTATATGCAATCAGTCGTTCTCTGCAGTTACAATCAGTCCGTCTCTTAGCAATTAATGAGAGAACCTCTGTGCTCTCATGTCTTTGGCACCTTTTTCCCTTTCTGATAAATCTACGTAGTGGGCACTAGGTTTTATAACTAATTCCCTTCCTTTCACATGACCATCAGCGGTGACCATACGCCTAACCAACAGTCATTTCGCGATTTCGCATTTTGGGTGATCGACTGTGAGTCAACTCGATTTTCCCAACTCACAAAACTCTGAGGTGGATCCTAGCACGGCTAGATCCTTCCCTTCTCTTCCACTGATGTGACCACTATTTGTTACCACAACCCTATTTGAAAAGGAATTTCACAATTTTGATGATATCTGTTGTAAATCCTAGCGATGTGATAGCTCCTCCCTTAACCTTCATCAATGTGACCACTAGCTGTGATCAAGGTCTAAGCAAGAGGGGTGCTTTGCGATTTCGCATATCGAGAACTCCTTCTATGAGTTGCCTCGAAACTCCCAACTTGTGAAACTCCAAAATGATTCATATCAAATCAATGGTCAATATCTCCTCCTCTAATTGACGGTGGCGATCGTTTCATGACTTCTCATATCGCAAGTTCCTACAACTCTCACCTTTGACTTCTCTAGCTCATGAGTCAATGAAATATTGATCTATCGACATGTGTCCTCTGGATCCAATGACCCAGATCATTTCATGAATTCATATTTCGCGGAGTTGGAGATGGCTCTCGGTCATTATCCTCTTTGTAGTTGTACTAGACCCAACGGTTGGTAGTCCTTCGCGCTTCGATCCGATGGTTGAGGTTTAAACTCCTCCTTTGTGCACTCATCCTTTCTGGACTCTAATCTGATGAACATCGGGTATTCCGAATTGGTGATCCAACAACCACTATCGCTCCTCCTCCTGAGCTTTGTCTTCCTCAAATATCTAAGTGTCAAAGGCCATGACCTTTGATCCTTCTGTGTGCCTTGATGTATGGGATCACATCTGTGCATCTCATATTTCTATCTCTCCTGAGATTTGGAAAAAGTTACCCTCAGCCCTTTGTTACACATTATTTTCGTCATCCCTATGATCGTTAATGATGTAAACCTATCTATTTCTTTTAGAGGGGTCACAGTGGCCTGAGTTCCTGAAGAGAGAAGGAAGAAGAACTTTTCCTGAGGAAAAAAGTTGCATTTTCCTATG
>ML783043.1:369601-387116 GCA_009831015.1 Picea engelmannii | reverse complement strand
TTGGGTGGAAGGAAGGGGCAAGGATGGAGAGTTCAAATCTCTCTTGATATTGGAGGATTGTATCTTCCTCTTGGAGGTTTATCCCTCCCTTTACATTTGGACGTTGTAGCTACCTTTGGAAGTCATTACTTTCATTGAACAATAACTATTGATTATTTCTCATATATTGTGTATGGTGTATTGTGGTGTATTGGTGTAACTCGTATACTATTGTTCATTATTCATTGGATATAATTGAATGGTTTAAGTATAAGTTGAAAAGGGTTTTAAATTGTACTTGATATTGATTCACCCCCCTCTCAGTATCAACATCAAGTACTTTGTAGACTTTTTCGAGCAAGGGTATGGATGCAGAGAACCTGGTAGAAGCTGCACACAACCATCAAACAAATATTATTTCATGTTTCAAACCGAAGGTAGGAATACCTATGCTTGGTTGATAAAGACTTTTCAAGGTATGGCCTCCATAAAATGCACCGCAGATCCATAATTATATTAAAAAAAAGTATAGCCACCAAAGATACAATGTGGATCTATACTTCCATGACATGAACCGATCGTAGCCATGAAAAATACATAGTGGATCTATGAGATGACAAGACATAGCCACAGACCAATACAAGGTGTATATATGTGACAATACAAGTGTCAATGTTCAAAAGAAACTCTATCGCAACCTGGGCAAAGTATATATCAGAGTGATCACTCAACCGAGGGTCTTCTTACTGAGCCCAATGCGGTACAAATCTAACCATGTGAATATATGTCCTGATGTTGAACATGGTAGAGACCAGTTGATTATTGGTCAATGAGGTAAATCGTTAACAAGTGCGAGGGAAATCACCATTGATGTCAATGATTCCCAAGGTACCCTAGTACATTCCAACGAATTTGAATAAATGAGTTGAAGTCAAACATCCGTAGAATGATCCAATCAGGCGTCAATTATGTAAACCCATTGTCAGAAGTGAGGAGGCCTGCCATTGAGGCATACAGGTCCCAAGCTACTAACTTGTTTCTAAGTCTAATTCCTGGATAATTTGTTGAAGTCGACAGGAATAGACTCGTCATAGGAGGGCCTTGATGGATTCCCCATCAACGACATGAAACTGACAGAAAGATGTAATTTGGTGGATCAAATGAACATGGATTGACACATGTATTGAAACATGAAATTTGTGATGGTTGACTCTTGAGGGAGATACTTCCCTTGAACACTGAGGCACAACAACAAAAACATGACATGGACCAAAACATGATGATGTAGTGGATAATGTAACTTTCGGCAGGAGACCCAAAGGAGTAAAGAAACTCAAAGGATTGGTTCAGTGCATAGGTTCAACAAATTAAAAATGTGTGCAAATACAAAGTGCCATGTTCAAGGGTGACTGTAAGAGTGACTGGTGATGTTTTCAAAAACTGCTTGGTTTGCTTCCTTCAATGTTTTCCCCAACCCAGATAAATGAGTACCTCTTTTTTATTTAACGAGTTTGAGGAGGATAACACATGCTCGATATAACTCACATTTTCTAAGTCCATATTCCGTTGTTTAACGAACTGGAAGAAGTAAGGGCTCGATCCCATATGGGTCCTTCAATGTATGATTGTTTAACGAGTCCACAGAAGGTAAACTTGGTGATTTTTCATGTTTAGAGAGTCTAAAAAGAACTTAAAGATGACTCCAATGTTGTCATTTTTCATAATATTAGTCTCGTGAGGCCGAAAAAGAGATAAATTATAACTTGAAAGATGCCCTTTCAAACCTTTTAACGAGTGGGAAAGGAATCAATATCACTCGGCAATATTTTCATGTTTAGAGAGTCTGAAAAGAGCTTAAAGATGACTCCATGGAGTTCCTTTTTCATATAACCTTTACTAGTCCGAAAATGTGATAAAAGTATACTCGGTTACATTCTTATGTATTTACGAGCACGAGAAAGAAGAAAGATTATGCTTGTTATTGGTTTCATTTTTAGACAAGCTTGAAACAAAATTAAAGTATGCTTGTAAATTCCCAACGTAATTTCCAAAGGTAGGGATACCCATGCATGGTTGGTACTCTGCCCCTATCTTGAAAAGCTAGTGGCATAACTCCAGAGTGATAATCAAAGGATAGAGACATGCCCCCCCAAGATTCAATTCATTCACTAACTTTGAGATTGTCACCAATTTCTATACTAGATGGAGAAATAGGATTCAGGTGGATGAAATGAAGGTTCAAAAATGAGACCTAAAAAAAGACTAGACTCAACATCTACGAGATCTAACAAAAGACTCTACCTGACAGGAGAGGTGACTATTTCATTTTTTAACGAGCTTGACATAGGAAAAGAACTATGCTCAAGGATCCGGGTTCAATCCCTAGATTTGTGTTTCATTTTTTAACAAGCTTGCTACAGAGAGGAAAACTTTGCTCAAGGACTCTGTTTCCTTTTTTAACGATTTTTCTAGAGAGAAGAGAAACTATTCTCATGGCCTTTGTTTCATTTTTTAATGAGCTTTCCACAGAGAGGAAAACTATGCTCGTAGCTTCTGTTTCATTTTTTAATGAGCTTTCCACAAAGAAGAGAAACTATGCTCATGACTTCTTCTTGATCATGGTTTCTAAGAGGATAACTATTTGGAAGGAAACCATGTCAAGGGACAACACCCATTCATGGCTCCCAAGAGATCTTCACTGGATGGAAGAGGAATGCTCCGGAAGGACCACATGTCGAGGGTCACGTCATGGGTAAGGCGATCAGGCTCCAATAGCCCTACTGAAGAGATCACCATGTAAACTATCGGATCTAAGTCATCAAAAGTTGAAGTCATGGGAGACAATGCCACATAATTGACCTATGGTAGGGGTGATACTGACTGCATATAAGACCTGTTTAGGGAGGTCATTGGGTTGACAATCAAGTGAGGACCAATGCATGAAATTTGATCAATAGTCACCACTCTTCCATCGTGAGGGAAAGATATCACATGAAAGAGGGTGGACACAATATCTTTCATGGCATAGACATAATCTCTCCCAAGGAGTAAATCGAAATCCAAGGGGTCTTGGACTACCATAACATCAATAAAGACAGTTTTCCCTCCCAAAGTTATGGGAAATTGAGGAAGGATCCCTAAAGGGTGACTATTTCTTTTGTTAAAAGCGAATATAGTCTGGGTAACCGGCACAAGATGAGGATAACCCAAATCTCTCCAAGCAATAGAGGACAAAATACTAACAGATGAACCTGCATCTATCAAAGAATGAGGAACATCCTGACCACAAACCTGTACTGTAATATTAAAAGGAATGTGTGAGGGAAGATGAGGTCCAGTTAGAACACCCCAATAAAAAAGGATGGTCTCATTACTTGGATGGGGTTTCGAAGGAGAGGAAGGAATTCTCCCCAGCACAGTAGATTTTGTATCTATGAGAAAAATGTGGGTATAATCAGGTTTACTGTCTAGAGGGAGAGTATGATTGACTCATAATGACATCAAATCGACCACTTGGGCTTCATTCCTAAAGGGGAGAATGGGTCAACAACTAGAAATGTATTGACATCTTGGGTTTCCATCTCTAACGGGAGAGTGGGATCGACCAAAGATGGGATTGGATCGACCACTTTGTCAATTGGTTCAACTAAGGATGTGACCAGATTGACGACATGATCAACCAGACTAACCGATGAAGGGACTGGATAAACCACTTTGGCAATTGTTAGAGGAGGAGTGGGATTGACCACGTTGGAAATCTTTAGATGAAGGGTGGAACTGACCAATTACGAGACTGGATCAGTCACTTGGGCGTCACTTTTCATATGAAAAGTGAGGCGGATCGAGTGTGGAATTGGATCAGCTACTTTGGTCAGTGGTTCAAAAGAGAATAAAACTAGATTGACCACCTGATCAACCAGACTGACTAGGGATGGAACCAGATTGACCATTCCATCAAATAACAATGGGTTGGGGGAAATCTTACAATAACCTGTTTGAAGTTGAAGATTTTCCAAAAGATAACAAGCCTCATCCATACGAGGACAAAGGTGAGAATAATGGTCACCTTCGCATAACATAGAGGGAAATTTGACAGTTGTCTTCTTCTTACCTACCTTAATGCCACTAGTTGACAGGGCATCACCAACATGTACATCAGGGGCCGATCATGTGGATGACCATATTTCTAAGACCTTGGAAAGACCAAGGAAATCCCTCAGAAATTGGTCACCCTTACAAAGAATGCAAGGGAATTTGGGTTTCATATTCTTCTGTTTAATCTTGTTGACCTCATCAACACTCCCAATATGATCAATAGTAGTTGGTTGCTTGGATCCAACATTTGATGTAGTTGGAGGCTTGTTCCCTTTCTGGTTCTTCTTCTTCTCTTTCTATTTCTTCTTCTTCTTCTCAACCTGGCTACTCTCTTTAGAGATTTCACTAGGTGAAGAAGGAGAAAGAGAAGGAGACTTAATGGGTGAAGAAGGAAAAAATTCGACATGAGGTTGATGTGCAGGTGGTGTACTTACATCTGAAGAACCTACATTTGAGATCACCATAGTGGAAAAGTTACATTGACGACGTGCTTAACGGATTTACACCTTGGTGCAAGATAGTTTCACTAACCAAAATTAAAAATGCATTTATCTTCTTTGTTTGATTATGATGTATATATAAAGTAAATACAAAACCTTCAATGCTCCACTACTTTCAATCCTCCACTTGTCCCTAGTGGAGTCACCAATTTCTGTTACAGAGAAATCCCCCTGTGGACAAGTGGATTATCTTTTGGATACTAGACCCCTATAACCAAGACAGAAAGGTGATAATGTGGACACTGAAATTCCTTTTCATGAAGCTAAACTATTCAAGGAAGAAGAAGAAATAAAGGTAAATACCTTTACTGACATTTGTCCTTGCTCGATCCAGGATGATATTGATCTCCAAGTTCTTCAGAAGGTCTTGCAATACAATGAGAAAAAGAAATGAAACATACCTCCTACTCGAACATGATTAGCTTCATAATAGATCTATCAAAAGAAACAAGTTCATGAAACATACACAAACTTAAAGGAAACATGGCAAGCACACACACACACACACACACACACACACACACACACACACACACATATATATTAATGAAAACAAAGTAAAGTTCTTACAACCATGATGTAGATGTAGTAGCTTCACCAAGCTATCTTTGTCCAACCCCTTGCTCAAATAATCCACACAAAATTATGATGCTTTACTGGTAATTCTCCCTTATGAGACCATAAGTTTGATGCCTCTAATCTGCCATATGATTTTACCATGAGAAGGCCTCCTTATATAAGCTTGGAGAGACCCAACCACCTTACATATTCTTGGGATAGGTTGAGGATCTTCCTCCATCAATTGTGGATCCTCCCTAAGATGTAGCCTTGACCCTAGATTTGAATCCAACTGATTTCCAATATAAGGGGGATTTTTCCCTAATTCTCCTCAACAACCAAAAATTTTCTCAAACGGGCCAGTGCTCCCACAAAAGAGTGCATAGAGAGTTGCAACGCTCCCCCAAAGAAGGCTAGGGAGAATTGGAAATCCATGAAAGTGGGTAGGGGAGCGTTGCCCAAAATTCCTTCTGAAAATCCTAGCGCTCCACCGAAACGGTGTATAGAGTGCTACAATGCTCCTCCAAAGGAGGGTAGGGGGCGTTGGCACTCCTTGACAGTGGGTATGGCAGCACTTCCCTCCAAAATTATTTTTTAAGTAGTTTTCTTCATGCAAAAAGATGTGTACTCCTCATAAGATGATTTCTCCTTCTTAAACTAGTCTTTGAAAGTGTCTTAAGTTTCCTTGTGATGTCATTAGAGACACGACATAGGCAAGATGGAAGTATGATGTTTGCGACACTTGCGACACTTGCGGTCAATATGCGAAACTTGCGACACTTGTAATGACGACAATAGGTCATCATTGAAGTGAGTAATTTTGATGTGTAACACCAATAAGATGCAATCTCTACTCTGGTACTTTTGGATTTGGACCAGAAACTTCTCGTCTCTACTCAAGAAATTCTGTGCTTGTTTCTAGGAGTTTTGAATCTGGTTGTTCTAGAGGATTGAGTTGCATTAGCTCTGGATTAGTGGTTTGGGGTGGACTGGTGGTTTCTGGGGGTGGCAACTGGGGTTGTGGTGATGATAGAGGGTGCTCGGTGATGATGGTTGATGGAAGGGTGTCATGCTCAGAGTCATCCTAAATATGGATGACTGGGGTTACTCATATCATTGAGTGAGTGCGAGGGATGGAATATGAAAGGGGTTGGCATTTCAGAAGTTTACTCGGTGAGACCCTCATTCTGAAATTCTTTGCCACTAGTTATGTGATGAACGCAATGCTCATAATCTTGTTGATATCCTTACTTGTCAACATGTCTTTCTCTGGAAATTGTGGGAACACAGACATCGCCCTCTTCTTTTTCTCTAAGGGTTGCGTCTCCTCCTCCTTTTCAGAGTCTGACTATGTCGGAGCCTCTTTCTTCTGTGGCTCTGAGCCTGAGCTCAGTCCTACCCCTACTTCTTTTCCTTTCTTCTTCTACATCTCTACAGGAAAAATGTAGTGCATCTTGGACTTGTGCAGGTTTCGTTTAACTCCCGGCCACAACATTACCTTTTTGTCGAAGGCCTCCTCATATAAATAGAACGACAAAATCCTTGAGTGGAATTCCTCCATGTTGGCATGCCTCATCCATACAAACATATGGTGTCAGTTCATGTTGAAATAAATGTTCCTCATGTTTTAGTTGAGGAGCTCCTGCGGAATGCGCAACCTCTGCGTTTCATTGATAAGACTGTTATACCACTTGGAGAATGTCGTGTTGTTGAAGGTCATGTTCTCCTAGTATTCCCTAGAGTTCCAAGGCTCAAAAATATTCACAAGGATCCCCTTGTCTGCTAGAGCCAACAGTATTCCAGTGGGTGTCTTCCACTTTAGCATTATAAACTGCATTAACAGGTGTCCAGACATGAAGGTTCCTCCCTTCTCCCAGGATTCCTCACAAACCATGAGTAGTTCCTCCAGCAACAATTGAATACGACACCATTGGTGCAAAAATATGCTACTGACAATGCATCCAGCGTGCATTCTCCCTTGTAGTACGACCTCATAACCATGATGGATATGATGTAGCAACTAGTTCTGACTGTCTCTTGTAGTATCGGGTTGATTTTTTTTGTGCACCCCCCTCTCTGTGTGTGGAACCTTTCATAGAGGCTAGGCTCCTCTTTCTTTTTGTCATTCTTAATGCAACCTTGTAATCCTTTAGACACATCCTCACCTTCGAGGGAACATCCAGTAAGTTGATGAATGTATTCAACATGGATTGGATACTACCTATGCAACTAGAGACTTCGCTTGTGCACCCTATTGATCAGGAATTTGGTGCATCGCGCAACATCACCAGTGGTACCGAACACTGGTAGGTCTCTCAGGTTCATGATAGTTGAGTTGAAGAGGTTCATGAATTTGGGATTTGGCACAAACTCTATGCCTCCCAATAATATAGATAAATACTCCAGAAAATGTCTATGTTTATCTAGGCGAACAATACAAGATCTGTTAAGTCAAGATCAAGGAGATTGACCTACTCCACCTTCCCCTTGAGATCACCCATGAACTCAAATCGGGTGTCGCAGGGATCATATGGTACTACATATTTGGACATGGCACCTTGAATTCATATATCTCTCGGCATTGTGGACTCTTATTTATCAACAAATTCTGTGGTGAACTAAGGATTGGGGATCACAACTACAGGTTTCAGGGATTGCACAGGATTCCTCTCTCTTCAGAATTTTGAAAATCGCTAAGTTATTTGAAAACAATGTGTTCTACAATAAGTTATCAGAGCCTTATACTCAGGATTAGCTAGAAATTTTAGTAATAAATTTTGTTCATCATGACCATATGGATGCACCTTGGATTTGAGTTGTCCAACGGGACGGGTGAACGAGGTAAATCCTATTGGGGGATTCTGGGATTTATTGTACAAGTTGGATAGGGACGTGGTCGATTTCAGACCTTTCCATTTGAAAGATGGGAATCCAAATGTGAATACCGATGGCATATTTTCATATTGTGGCTTTATGGCTTAACTGAATTCAGACGCGGTATTGTAATAGAAATAAAGATTGTGACTAGACTGGGTTCATGTGGCACATGGACTCAGATTGCGTTCGGATTCGTTCTCCCTCCAACCAAAAATGGGTCCTCGTCATATTAATGACTTTCATTAATGTGTTATTTACCCTTCTGATCCTACGTTGCTAAGTAAGCAGTTCTACATCAAACAATGCTTACACAGAAAACAAAATGAGCTACATGTTGCAGCGTAATACTGCACACATCGAATTTATTAAATGAATTTACAAAAATTGCAGAAAACTCAAATCTAACTATTATACATGCTCCTTTGGAATAGAGCAATAGTCCTTTTTTCTCAGTTCTCAGACATATAGGATTTCAGGTGAGTGCCATTCACCCATCCTAGCTGCAACATACCATCCAGTTACTCAAGTCTAACTACTCCTGAAGTTCGGATCTATGCAACTATAAATGGTCCCAGCCAATGCATGTGAAACTTGCGAGGATGCTTCTGGTACCGACTGTCATAGAGTAGGACCTTGTCTCCTTGCGCAAATACTTTAGTATTAATGTGTCTGTCATGCCAAGATTTTTTCCTTTCTTTCTCAACCGACTGATGGAAGTCTTCTAAAAGCTTGGTCTCTTCAAGTTCTTCTAACTCCATAAGTGTCTACTCAACTAATTATTCCTTCAACATATGGGTGATCGTTTCCATTTACAAAATCAGAGTTATGAATTATGCAGGCACCACAACTTCTTTCCCCGCAACTTGTTCTAGCACCTCATTTGTAAAAAGTGTTCAAAAAGGGTCATGCACACAGGCAGAGTTAAGGCATATATAGTCTATACAGACCCTGATATATTTTGTGCCTTCCTTGCTCTGAATGACTATTGGGATGACCCATTCTTCTTCTTCCACTGCAAAAATAAGTCCATATTCCAACATCTTGTCTATCTCCTTATTAACCTTCTCTTTTACTCTAGGGTTAAGGCGGTATGGTCTATGCTTCACATGATTTGATCCTAGTTTTAATTTTTTTTTCATTTCTCCCATAACTCCTTTGATCCCCTTTAACTTTGAAAAGGTCTTTGGGAACAAATCCTCATATTCTCGCAACAAACTTTGTATTTCTTGACTAGTTTTCTCATCCCACTAATCTCCCACCATAGCTATCTGAGGCTTCTTTCTAGTCCCTATATTGACTTTGCATAGCTTCAATGGGTGATTATAAGAACTATTAGTCTGAATGGGTATGATGTTTTGGATTTATTTGTTCCTGTCTGTCTCTTTAATGGCTAGGTTTATCAATTCCTCTAAATCATCTAAGATTTATGAATCCATGCTAATATTATAGAATTCTATAGGATTCTTGTTTGAGGTTAGGTGAATATTAGTCTGAAGTTATTGGCTATGTTTTCACATGCCAATAGGTTTTATTTCTGATTAATATTGTCTGCAAAAATAATTTATTTAATTCTTTGCAGTACTACTTCAAGCTCATGATACTTACTTGTGAATGATAAGTCCTTGAAAAAGTTATCTGCCAACATTTTCCAGTCATTGGTCTATCTTCTGGTTTCTTCATGAGTGAACCAAGATTTCAATATTGGACCTAGTGAGTGGGGAAATACCTGACCCCAAAAGCAAGGTGGTATTTACACAACTTTCCACTATGTCACACACTGTTCAATATGTGCTTTAGGATCATATTCTCTGCTAAACAATTGTGCAACTTGGAAATCCATCTACATCTCTGATTCTGTTTGCTCCTTATTAAGTCCCAGTTTCTGAGTAATTTTTTGTGACTGGCCCACCATCTGGCAGGGGTATCTTGGAGGGATAAATATAGTACTAAGATCCTTTTATCCTCTACTACCTTTTCTTCCATGCTGAGCAAAAAATTGTCAAGTCCTAAGGTACCATCATATACTGGGTGTTCTCTGACCTCGGTCCCAAACCATTTAGTTTCCCCGACATTTGCACATATCCTTGAGAATATTTCATATGAGCCTTGTTTCCAACTATTGAATGCCAGTTCTAAATCTTTGTCCACTGACTGTATACTCCTCCAACTTACCGATCCATCAGTAGTAGGATTTATGTAATATTCTTATTTTCATGTTGTTATAGTGTATAGTTGATCCAAGTATTATCCCTCCATAGTATTGTCTTTTGGCTCCATATATATGGGACCTACATACGGATCCGAGGTGTTATCGGATTAATCGGTAAGTACGGACACAAACATATCTCTGTAAATTCCATAGGACACTAGAACAAAATAGAATAGAATACACACTTCACCTTAAACTTCATCATCCTATGAACTAGTTTAGTGAGGTACAAGTGACATACCTTTTAAATGATGCTTGATCCTCGCTAGTGTCGTCCTTGTATCTCCTTCCTTGAGTTGGCAGAATATTAAGCCTGTCTAATAATCATAAGCCAACGAAGAGAGAAAAAAAGGATACACTTATTCTAATGAATTCTATGTATATGATCAAAGAATCATACAAAAGAATACAAGATGCTTATGTAGGGAAGAAATGTATTATCCTATTAAGTGAATATAAAGTGGATAATATAACCCATGCCTTGATGTTGCAAGGTCCCATTTCAATGGATCTTTTCTTCAACACACACACCTTTGCTCCAAATTCCTTGAATGAAGAAGATCTACAATTTGTCTTGAAGAACTAAAGAAAAGCTCTCAAGCATAATCTGAAGTAAAACTCTCCATACAAATCTTAGCCTATTCAACCTTAGCCTTTTCCATGAGACATCCCTCTTTATATATTGTGAAAGAGAGATGGATGAGGAGATTAGGATGATCCCACGAAATTAGAGAAGTGGGTAAGATACAAACTGATCAGAGGCCACCTCATATTCTAGAAGATTCCCTTCTAGAACATTCATGAATTTTGACTTTTCCTGTGGTTTAATCATCGTCTCACCCTATTCACAAGAATCCCGCAATGACGTCGAATTATAGGTTTAGGGAAGAGTGCAATGATCAGGAATATTCACACCCCATACATATAGTAGGGTGCGACGACCTTCCTTGACATGGTTTTTGAAAGAGGAAAGAAAATCACTTTTCCCATGGAGAAAGTGTCTTTTAATATTTTCACTGAACATGAACACATTTTGTCAAGTGGTCACTGAGGTGACCAAAAGTATGAATCTTGAAATCATGACAGCTGAAATACTTTATAGAATGTGTGTATCAAAAAAAAGGAGTGCATTAATTAGGAACCTACAAATAAGCAAGTCATATGCATAATATTATACCATTTATGAGGTAGGCATTCCCATGCTCAGAATACAAGTGACTCTAATCATAAGTGTCAAGTGAGTCATGGCCACTAAACATACACTGTGGATACATGTCATCATGATTCGACATAGCCACCAGGGCTACATTGTGGATCTATGCTCTAAAATAATTCAAATTTGGACATATCCGCGAGACATACACAGTGGATATATGTGTCAATACTAATTCATGAATACTCTGTTGTAACCTCGATAAAAATGATAAGATCAAGGATCTTCATTTCCATCCTCCCTCATTACGAATATATCCATGTGATTATAGGTGTTGAAGTCGAACATGGTAGAAACCACTTGATTATTGGTCATTAATGAAAATCATTAACAAGTGTGAGGGAAATCACCATTGATGTCAACGACTCCCAGGGTACCCTAGTACAATCCAATGAATGAGAATAATTGAGTTGAATTCAAACACTCAATGGAATCTCCCAATCAGGGGTCAATGATGTTAACCCACTATTGAAAGTGAAGAAACCTACCATTGAGGCATGCAAGCTCTAAGGTACTAAATAATTTCTAAGCCTTGTTCCCGGATAATGTGTTGAATTCGACAGGAAAATACACGTCACAGGAGGGCCTTGATGTATCCCCCATCAATGATATGAAATATGTAATAGATTTAAAGTATACCAAAGTACGAAGTGATTCAAAAATGACATAGGGAAGCTTGACATGGTAGAAAATTTATAACTGCAGATGGCTGACTCGATAGAAGGCTTGTTTAGGTTGGACTTCTCTTGAACATATGAACAACATGACAATGGTCTTGGCAGCATCGACTCAAGGAGGACCCAACATATGAACTTGTGGATGGTCAAATGAGAGACAAATGGATTTCCCAACTTGAATACAATGATGAAGGGGGGTGTCATGTTCAAGAGAGACTATTACTGCCAGTAACACAATTATAAAAACACATTTGTTTCCCAATTTTCCCCCACCATTTTTGGAAAGTAACTCTTTATTTCTACGCAGGATTGAGGAGGATAACATATTCCTGTAGATGTAATCTCATCCTTTGGACAAGTCCCTCGGAGTATATTTAATGAACCCTAATAAGGAGTGGTTCGATCCCATATGGGTCTTTCGGTGTTTGTTTAATGAGTCCAAGGAAAGAAAACTCATGGGTTTTTCAATTTTAGAGAGTCTGGAAAACACTTAAAGAAAAATCCATCAGGTCCTTTTTCATAAATTAATATGACGAGACAAAAAAAGTGATAACCTACCTCTCATTAGATGTTTTCTTCAAGTACTTTTACAAGCGTGAAAAGAACAAGGTCGCTCAGAAATATTTTCATGTTTAGGGAGCTTGAAAAGATCCTAAAGGATACTCCATAGGTTTCATTTTTCATGAGGCCAATACGAGCTTGAAAAAATGACAAAAGACTACTCAATTACATTGTTATGGTTTCATGAGCATGATAAAGAACTAAGACTCTACTCAGAGTTTTTCCTGAAAAACCCTAAAAGGATCTGTACATGCGAAAAATACACAAAAACAAACCAAAAACATGGTGGACCCTTGTTCCAATGTCTCATCTCTAGATTTTTTAATCTGCAAAAGTCAACACATGTAAGGTTGTTAATACTTTAGAGCATGGGTAAAGAACAAAAATAATATAATTTTCAAATGAAAAGTGATAAAAGTCAACAAAATAGGTTAAAAATACCATTTTACCATTTCATTTGTAATTTTACCCAAATAGTTCTCCAAAGTCATTTTTCACCCCGATTTCAACTGTCGATTGCGGAGCGTGTGGTGGATCATTTCACAAATAGTCTTTTTCAAACAGGTAAGCTCCTTCTCCTTCATCTTTTCATGGTTTCCAAATTGATTTTAATTGGTTAAATTTATGTTTTTGGGTCAATTTTTAGAGGGTACCCACGTGTTGAGATATTCGTAGGTGCCCTATATCTTGAACTGCGATGATATAGGATCATCGTAGGTGACCCTATAAGTAATGTGCGACGACATCGCACTGCACATCCCTGTGACATACATAGCCAAAAATTTAAAAAAAGATGAACCTAACTAGAAAAAACCCCCAGGAAAGAATTTAATGTTTCTAATCTTAGTTTATGGTTCCTTGGTAGGATTTCCTTGGTTAAGATGTTGGAGTGGCACGAGTGAGAGCATGAAGAAGAATATTACTTTGTTGGGAATGACCCGTGAACATTTATGGCTCTCAGGAAGTGTGGGTTACTAAAATTCTTCAGGATTCATGGCATGAGAGCCCAGTTGAGACTACTGGAGTACTTAGTTCACATGTGGGATGTGAACGAGCAAGAATTTCACGTGGGTTTCCACACACTCACCATAGATGTCGAGGATATATATTTACTGATAGGAATATCTTGTCGTGGTTCACGGGTGAAACTTATAGGCAAGAAGGGTGGAGGTGAGCCTATGGACTACTACGTCTGCCATCATTGTGTGCCGGGAACTGAGAAACATAGTGACAAGGTAGCTATCACGGATGTATGAGATTTGTCTTTGCGAACTATCCTCTACATTATTATTTTCATGGCAGGGAGTGCAGCTCCTCATATGGATCTGTAGATCCATTTTCAGTATGCCATAGAATGTATGGAGCCCAGGCTATTCAACTGGTATGAGGGGGTCCTAAAAAGCATGAAGAAACAACTTACCAAGTGTCGAAATGGTGGGTTAAATAAATTTCGATATCGGTCTATTTTGGTATCCTTATTCCTAGAGAGGGTTCATGTTCTACGCCTGCAGGTGGAGTGGGGTATACTCGTTCCACAGGATCAAAGGATGAAGAGGTCGATAGATATCATGGCTCGACATGAAGGTTTTCCCATCATCAAATATGACGATGTCTTCTTCCAATGTCTAAGGACTCAACTACTCATGGTTGAATATTATGCGTATACTGGGGTAGACTTCTGTGCATATCTAGATCTAGCTCTTCCTGATAGGTCCCAGTGGGGGGACATAGGTAAGAAGGAAATGTTGTTTATATATATTTTTTGTTATTTTAATGATATAAAATGTTTTTTGTGTTATCTATCCGATGACTAATCAAGTGTTCTTTATGAATGCATATGTGGGACCTTATCATCCTTTGGGTTCATCCATTATCTAGAGGCGAGGAAAGAGAGGTGTAGTGGCAGGGTTATCTTTCGCAGATCTAGAGGTCTTAGAATAGAAAATGGAGGGACTGACCATGCATGTCCCTAATTCCATGGTGGATGAGATCCCTAGGCATTATCAATGCCACACAGTGGGCGTATCTTCATCCATCAGTCGACTGCTTCATAGAGTAGCATGGGAAGTCGCTTGTTATAGAGAGAAACATCCTTGATTATTTTTGTATATGAAGTTGTGAGATTCACATTTTTGATATTTTGGTCTTCGAACAAAAACAATTTTTGTAAATTTTTATCATTATAAATATAAGGCTCCTACTGACTTACTTGTTTTATGTACAAAGTGTGATTGGATTTTATAAATGTCTCAAATGTCAGTCTAAAACAATATTAGCCAATGCATCTGTCAATGTATTTATACATTTAGGAATGTGTTGATATTCAATGTAATCAAAATGACATTCCAAGAGGCACATTCATAAATATACCTGTAACAAAGTAGGACTCTGGATGGAATAAATGTTACTCAACTGTAGTACTACTAACTATTAATCAAGTCGGACAATAAGATGACAGATTCCAAGTGAAACAATGTCAGTTAACAAATTGATAATTGCATTGTATTATGTGATATTGTTAGTTGCTCGACCAAGGTAAACACCATGTAGACTGATTAATTCATTCGTAGATGCATAGATTTCCCAAGTAGTAGATAATAAGTTTTGAGTACTACGAATAGAACCATAAACAAAGAAAATATAGGGTAGTGAAGACATCGACATCTAGAAACTAAACAAAATGCAAGGTAAGAAATTGAAGGGTGAAACCAAAAATGAAAAAGCACACAAAAGAGTATGATACACTAAAAATACACAACACTCATGAAAAAATGATTTAATCAAAGTACTTATTTAAGTAAATCCCATTCCTGGGTTCAATCAAAGGAATTCAATCATAATATACCATCTCATAAGCCCCTTTCTCCAACACTTGTTTCACAATATAAGGACCCCGCCACATGGGCTCGATTTTATGACCCCTAGCAAATCACGATCTTGCTCGTAAAGAAGAACTAGATCACCTTTAGAAAATACATGTGGTTTCACATGCTTGTCGTATTGGCCTTTGAGACGCTTATTCTAAGTTTCAATGATTAAGGAAGCATCACGATGGGTTTCATTTAATTGCATCAAATTCAAAAGATGTTCCTCTTCAACTGAGGTGTGAGGGAGAAGTTCGACATCTAGTTTCAAACATGGGATTTCACATTCAATCAGAAAAATTACTTCAATACCATATACTAAATCGAAAGGTGTGAATCTCGTGGCAAACATAACGGATGTCCGATAGGCCCACAAAGATGATAACAAAATCATGTGCCAATTTGACTTGTGAATTCCTACCATCCGTCGAAGCATAGTAGTGAGAACTTTGTTGATTACTTCAACCTAGCCATTGGCCTATGGATAATAGGGGGTTGAGTGTTCATGGTGAAGACCCAACTTCTTAGTAAGTTCAAACATCACGAAATTGCGAAAATGACTACCATGATCAATAATTATGGCTTGAGGAACACCAAATCTAGTAATGATATGATTGAATATGAATAACACTGCAGTTTTCCCGGTATTATCAAATGTAGGAATCGCCTCAGCCCATTTAGTGAAATAATCCATAGCTACAATAATGTATCCATGCCACCCAGCCGAGTGAAGGTTACATGTCAGGAAGTCAATACCCCATTTAGCGAATGGACCAACGGAAACTACAGGGTGAAGAGGAGCAGGGTGAGATCAGATCTTATTTTTGTAGGTTTGACAAGCGTGGAATTTTTGGACGACAGTATTGCAATCCTTAAAGAATGAAGGCTAGAAATAACCAGCTCGTAAGATATTTTTGGCAGTGGCATACCCAGACATATGAACACCACATGCCCCAGAGTGATGTTCATTCAAATCTTTCTTAGCTTCATCGTAGGCGAGACATCATTGAAATATGGAATCAATACCATGATGGTAAAGGGTATCACCAAGGATAATGTATTGACGATATTAATACCGAATATGACAATGATCTGTACTAGCACTAGTACATATGACCAAATTTGTGATGGTTTTTCGTTGCTATTTCCACACTTATCCGTTGCAATTTCCATGAAAGATGAAACTTTTTTTCGTCATTATTTTTTCATCACTATATCCAGGAACCAGGTGTTCATGGAAACAACGACGAAATTATCTCTCCACATCTCATCGGCATCAAGATGTAAATGTAAAAAAAATGTGGAAATTTGCGACGCAAAAGCGTGACAATAGCGACAAAAATTTATGCCAAGACAAAAACTTATGACGCAGATGTTGTATGTGTGATGGAAAACTGTGGCAAATTGTGACGCAAAAGCATGGCAATAGTGACGGAAATTTATGCCAAGACAAAAACTTATGACACAGATGTTGTATGTGCGATGAAAAACCGTGGAAAATTGCGATGAAAAAGCGTGGCAGTAGCGATGAAAATTTATGCCAAGACCAAACTTACGATATAGATGTTGTATATGTGACGAAAAACCATAGCAAATTGTGACAAAATGTCATCTCTATTGCCAAGGTTTCTCAAAATAAAATTTAGTTTTCGACGAACTATCGTCGATATTGCAACGCGTCCTTTAAGTTTAAAAAAATAAAATACACGGGATATGGTATTACCATATTACATTGTAATATGGTAATGCCATATTATAATGTCTCTACTTTCTCAACAAGATGCAAGAAGTTATTTTTAAAAACAACTTAGGATAGAGATTTGTCCTGAGTGGGATGGTGACCTTGGCATTCAACAAGATAGGAAGTAATTCATTGATGACAAGTGTAGCAGGTGTGCAGGTCCACAAGTGTAGCCAACATTTCTATTGAAATATGGATGTTAGAGAAAATGTGTAGATGTTTTAGATTGAACAAGATTATA
>ML783043.1:335090-353754 GCA_009831015.1 Picea engelmannii | reverse complement strand
GTATATGTCAAAACCAGGGAAGGAGCATTGGACAGCAGTAAAAAGAGTTTTCAGGTATTTGCGTGGCACTGCTAGCTATGGATTGTGCTACGAAGGAAGACCAGGATTGGACAGAGTGGTTGATATACATGGCTTTGTGAATGTAGACTGGGCTGGAGATTTGGATCGTAGGAGATACACAAGTGGGTATGTGTTTAACTTGTTTAAAGGAGCAATAAGTTGGATGAGCAAAAGATAGGCTGTAGTGGCACTTTCAACTACAGAATCTAAATACATGGCAGCCACTCATGCAAGTAAGGAAGCAGTATGGTTACAAAGATTGTGTTCAGGTATTGGGTTGGTACAAGAAGATGTAAGGATAGAGTGTGATAGTTAGAGTGCAATTTTCTTGGCGAAGAACCCTGCTTATCATTCAAAGACAAAGCACATTGATGTTCAATATCATTTTGTAAGAGACATGATTGAAGAAAAGAAAGTATCATTGATGAAGGTGGACACTTTGAAGAATGTTGCAAATTCATTAACAAAATCTATGAGCACTGAGAATTTCTCTTGGTGTAGAGGATCCATGGGCATTGCTGCCCTGGATTGTTGACTATGTAACCTTGTAACCCCCTATGTGCAAAGAAAACAACAAGTGGGAGAATGTTGGGTATGTGTTATATTCTTTGCACGAGTAGTAGTGTTTGAGCGCCTGCACTGGGTGTGCAGGGGGGCGGAGCCCCCGAATTTTTTTTTTTCGGGCCGACATATTTTCGGGACCACATGATATTAGGTGGTTTTTTCGGCACATGGTTTTTTTCCGATGGTTTTCTATTTCCAGTTAAGGAATTAGGGTTTTGGACTAATCCACATCATTGGGTTAGGGTTTTGGATGCCGCTGGCTCCTATATGTATATTGTATTGTAAACAATGTAACATAATGTATGAATATAATATATGCTGGTTTTCCCAGTTTGGGTTTCCAGGTGAAAAATCTATGAGTAATGTTTGTATTTTCCATTGTATCTTTTATGTTCTTTTCTGAATATTAGTTTGCAGTAGATATTGTACAAGGTTAGAATTTACACTGGAGCACAGAAAATAACTAATGGATGGCAAGTCCCAAAAACTCACAAAAGAAGCCCGAACCCTTCCTATGACAACAAGAAGCATCACAAGGATGCACTAACTCCTCCGCTTTCTACAATGCCTTCACAGACTCCAGCATTTTCTCAACAACCAACTGCAGAACTAAAACACTAACCCTCAGCTTTCACACAAACTCATGAAGCTTCAAAAGTCCTAATTCCATTTCCAACAGCTAAGCCTTTTCACCCACCCCTCAAAAAGTGTTAAGAACAAAATACTTTCATACGTAAATACCACAAATATTCAGATAACAATATAGAAAACCACCACTTTATTATATCAAACCCTTAGGGTAGGGAAGAACCATACAATGGATCCTATTATGGAAGGGATCCTCTTATGTTCACTTTCCTCTTCGAGGGGGCATCCTCCTATTGAGCTACCGCTCCAAATACAATACTTATCTTCATGTCCCATTACATTGCTTGAACCTCTTTATATAGTGCTAGCATTACCTAAGAAAATTCTAGAGGAGGAATCTTCTAGAAGTAGAACCTTCTAATAAGTCCTCTTACATTTATTATATCTAACTACCATAGTGGGCCTTATTTAATAATATAGTGGACCTAGTCCACCTTACATTGAATGACCTCCACTATTATCACTATGGGCCCTTTGGGCCCCCACTACTACCTCTTTAGCTACCTAACATTCCATCCACCTTATGAAAGCATTGTCCTCAATGCTTGATGTACAACGATATACCAGGGTCCCATGGATAATTGTGGACCATAATGTTGAAGAAGACTGGAGAACCATGGTCCCATGTAGAAAGGAAAACCACCATGCTGAATTAGTCCAACCACCATCGTAAGCCCAGGTCTCATGTCTAAGTGCTGATGTGAACTCCCCGTGGAAGATTTTGGAACCCAATAACCAACTCAAAATGATGCTCCAAAGAATGACACCTGTCATGAGGATCCAAATAAGAAGATCCATTCACATAGTTGAAAAGGGTTGTAGCAGAATCTGAAAGGAATAATACCATTGTAGAATATGCAGGATGGACACTAATAATAATCATTGTCTCTTGATTTTTCACATTTATTCTCTCTACAGAAGGTGGATTAGGGTCATCAAATAAAATATGAAAGTGGTTGTCATCTTAGAAATGACAACTATCCATATACCAATCATCATAAGTTACCTCAAAATCATACCAAGCATATATTTCTTGATTATATTCATCCCTGATGTCCTCCATGAGAAATATATGTTGCATGCTATCTAATGAATCTTGAATACTATGAAAACTATCATTGAGGCCATCTGCAAGGCCATGTAATCTAGCATCCAATGTGTCATACAATTGGGATTCAAATGCTTTAGTAATTTGTAGAATTTCTTTGAGGGTTTGAGAGGAAATAGCCATATGATCACCCTATGAACTCTTTGGTCCCACATCCATCATGAAAAAACCCAAAAAATAGAACAATAAGTTACATCAGAAAATCACGGTTTTTTTTGGAAAAACCCTAAAAAACAGTTGAATTTAAAATGCTCATAACTTCACTTCCCGGACTCTGTTTCGGCTGATTTTGTTTTTGAAATTGGGTGAAATTGTGAGAGGAACTCAGATATGTAATTTTTTTGGGAAAATTTGGCCTCCATATGCTACATAAATTAAATAATAAAAAAAACAAATCGCACTGCCGTCCGAGGAAAAAATCCTAAAAATTACAGATTTTAAAACTTCAATATCTTGACTTCTTGGACTTCCTTTCAGATGATTTTTCCTTTTTTAATTGGGTGTTTTTCTGAGAGGAACTCATATATACAACCTGTTTTTGCAAATTTTTCACAGAAATATACCGAAAGTTTCTGGAATGTCGAAGCCTTCTTTTTTCTTCTCTGAAAAACAAATCTGCAAAAATAAAAAATATTTTCCCACAATGTCTGCCAAGGAAACTGCTCTGATACCACTTGTTAAGAACCAAATACTTTCATAAACAAATACCACAAATATTTAGATAACAATAGAGAAAACCACCACTTTATTATATCAAACCCTTAGGGTAGGGCAACACCATACAATGGATCCTATTATGGAAGGGATCCTCTCCTGTTCACTTGCCTCTTCGAGGGGGACTCCTCCTATTGAGCTACCGCTCTAAATACAATACTTATATTCATGTCCCATTACATTGCTTGAACCTCTTTATATAGTTCTACCATCACCTAAGAAGATTCTAGAGGAGGAATCTTCTAGAAGCAGAACCTTCTAATAAGTCCTCTTACATTTATTATATCTAACTACCATAGTGGGCCTTATTTAATAATATAGTGGACCTAGTCCACCTTACATTTAATGACCTCCACTATTATCACTATGGGCCCTCTGGTCCCCCACTACTACCTCTCTAGCTACCTAACAAAAAGGAGGAAACAAATGACACAATCATGGCCACAACCATGCCCCCAGGGACTCAGAAGCATCCCCATGAATCATGCAATTCAGATAGTGAAAAAGAAGCACCCTCTGATTCAATAGCTCAAGATTATGGCATTTCCTCAGACAATCTGTCTTTGGTGACAAAAGTTGTTGAGACTACCAGCTCCTCTGGTTGGATTGATGTTCGTAAGAAAAAAGGCAGAAAGGAACCTTCACAATGATCTAGCCCTTTCTCTCTTTCTTGTATTGTTTCTTCTCTCTTTGCCCACACACTCCTCATGGCTCTCTTTTAGAATTTATCTCTCTGGGGGGTATTTTCCCATCATCAAATCGATGTATCACTTTGTACTATTTTACTGGATTGAATAGAAGGATTCTCATCTAATTTACAAAAAAAAAAAAAAAATTACCTCCTTAATAATTTCATACTTCAATTTGAAATATCCTCTAAACAAAATCTATGATCATTCACACCAATACCCAATGTAGTGTGGTTTTGAAACATGGCATGATTAAGGTGAAAATAGATTTTTATAAGGTATACACAATGATCGATCACAACATGTTTTGGATTTCAACTCCATGATCTAAGATATCCAATAGTTAGAAAGTGAAAAGGTGAAAATTGTATGTCACTTAAAATATGAAAGTGAATATAGGTGAAAATTGTATGTCACTTAAGTTTTTTTGGTGGCATTGTGTGATGAGAATAGAGGTGCCCTAAATTTTGACCCATCCTATATGGTAGGGTTGAGGATGGGGTATAAAAAGAATATGAAGTTCATAAACTAGCTCACGGGATGTGATATTTCATTCACAACCATTGTCAATAATAAATTGGGATAGGTATTGTCTGATTTGGAAATTGTGATGGTAGAGAGAGGACGAGTTAGTGGTTGGGGAAGAGGTGGCCATTGATGCAAGAGTTTTATAATGGTTGGAGGGGTTGTCTAAATCAAGGAGATATAGTTTTGGTGGTGAAGGTTTGGCTATGGTTGTAGCAAGTAAACATAAAGTCATGGGTATCTTGCAAGGAATTCAAATCCATGATATCATGTGTGAAGTTATGGTGAAAAATAAAAAAATTCAGGGTTATGTGGGGTGATGAAAAAGTGTTGAGTGCAAGGAAGAAACCAATAGGTTTAGTAGATTGGTATAAAGGGTGCTTGCAAACATTCCACTTTTCCACAAACATAACACACTTAAGATCCTCATTAAGAGTGATTTTGGTAAATTAGAGCAAAACATGTCACACTTAAGATCCTCATATAGTTGCATAGGTTGCATTGTTGCATAAAGTTGCATATAGTTGCATATAGTTGCATAAGTTTCAGTGTTGCATAAAGTTGCATATAGTTGCATATTATCATTAAAAAACATGATAAGTTGCATTGTTGCATATAGTTGCATACGAATTTGTTGCAATATAGTTGCATATAGTTGCAATATAGTTGCATATAGTTTCATATAGTTGCATAAGTTGCATTGTTGCATAAAGTTGCATATAGTTGCATATAGTTGGATAAGTTGCATATAGTTGCATAGTTGCATATATTTGCATACAGTTGCATATAGTTGCATAGTTGCATATATTTGCATATAGTTGCATATAGTTTCATAGTTGCATTTAGTTGCATAAGTTGCATATAGTTTCATAAAGTTGCATATAGTCACTAAAAAACATGATAAGGTGCATTGTTGCATATAGTTGCCTAGTTGCATATAGTTTCATATTTGCATATAGTTGCATACAAAATTGTTGCAATATAGGTTCGAGTTGGCAATAATGTTGGAGGGGAGGGCTCTATGGGAGGTGTCTAAACAGATTGATCCAACACGATGATTTAAGACGTGACAATTTTTCACAGAAGGTGTGACTTTATTGGAAGTGACGTCTTTGATTTGGTTTGGAGGATGAAAAACTACTGAATTTGTGAAAAGGATGTCAGGATATTGAATGGCATTGTCTTGAATGAAGAGAAGGAGAAATGGCTTAGTTGGGTAGGGTAATGAAATGATCCTTTCTATGAACCAAATGAAATATTTCAACACCATAATCAAACCTATTTACAGTAATTGTTCAAAAGATTTCCTAAACAAGATGTTGGGTCATGGAATGAAATTATTGTTGGTTATTCCAAGATTTTCCATCCCTAGAAGCCTTCACATTATTCAATTTGAATGAAATCATCCCCCCCCCCCAATGAATCCTTGACATTATTCAATGAAATGCATGCCCTAGGCATAAAAACCAACTTAATCACCATGGTTAGTGTTATGCCTAAATGCATAGATTTATTGGATTTGGAACAAGGTAGGTAGATATATGGAATGCAATCATTGTTGGTTATACCAGATTCTTTTTCCCCATTAATCCTTGACATTCTTCAATGAAATGTGTGTAGTAATTATTGTTGGTTATTCCAGGATCTTCCATCCCTGGAAGCCTTCACATTATTCAATTTGAATGAAATCATTCCCCCCCCTAATGAATCCTTGACATTCTTCAATGAAATGCATGTCCTAAGCATAAAACCCAACTTAATCACCATGGTTAGTGTTATGCCTAAATGCGTGGATTTATTGGATTTGGAACAAGGTAGGTAGATATATGGAATGCAATCATTGTTGGTTATCCCAAATTCGTTTTCCCCATTAATCCTTGACATTATTCAATGAAATGTGTGTAGTCTTAAGAATAAAACCCAACTCAATCATTGTGGTCAATTCTCTGCATGCATGTTCATATTTATTGGTCCTAGAATAAGGTAAGTAGATCAATTGTTATGGAATAAAATTTGATTTGAATGTAATGTTTTCTGTGGGAAGTAGTCTTGTTGAAATGGAATGCAATTAATGCAAGATAAACCCCACAATTTGAGGTCAAAACATACTATATAGAAAATACTTTTGTAATACCTTTTGATTTCCCCTACATTTTAACTATGAGCCATATTTGGTTGTCTTGGGAATAAAACCCAACTCAATTACCATGGTTAGTGTTTTGTCTACATGTGAAAATTTATTGGCTCTGGAACAAGGTAAGATGATCCATTATTATGCAATAAATTTTTTGATTTGAATGTAATATTGTAGTGGGAAGTGGTATTCTAGAAATGGAATGAAATGATTGTTGACTAGGATATAATTAGTAAATCCTTGTTGGTAATGAAGTGTAAAAATTACTTTGTCCATGGTGACCTGGTGAGGTTGTTTAATTTGTCAATGAGACGAGCCTTGCTAGTAACCAAATGCAATATTCCAACACCTTAATCAAAAAACTTTACACTAATTGTTCAAAACACAGTGTAAAAAATATGTTGGGTCATTGAATTAAATTGTATGAGAATTTTTTTTTAGGGTGGTGGAACTCATGTGATGCAGGAATCCGTAGTGTTAGTTCATGTACACAAGTCCAAGAAAATTGATATATTGTTGATCTGTTCATCAGTATGCACTTTACCACAATCCCTAGCTCATGACCTAAAGCAATTGAGGGATAATGGCCATTTTTCTCCCAGGTGTGAAAAAATCACATCGAGCATTGCCAATGCATACCATCATCTCCAACAAGTGTATTTGGGTGTGGTGGAGGTGAGAACATTGACCTTACCCTTTTGGGGCAGTTATTTCTACTTTCCCCATCAATTGCATTTTGAAAATGCCTCTCATTAGGAAAAACCTTAGTTTTTAAAATCATCAAAGAAACCATTTTAGAGTGGTGCAACTGGTCCGAGTCCAAAAAAACTAGAAAACAGTTTATCCATTCATCAATTTTATTTAGAAAATAGACACTAGCTTGCATCTCAGAGTCATTGGTGGGTAATGGACAATTTTCTCCAGTGTGTGCAAAGCCACAACAAACATTGCAACTATGTTTCTTTAACTCTATTAGTTTGTTTGGGCTTGGTGGAGGTGAGAACATTGTCTACATGCTTCTAGGGAATCTATTTTGTACTTCAACCATCAAATTCATTTTGAGAATGACTCTCACTAGGAAAAACCCTAGTTTTAAAAATCGTCTGAGAAAACAATTTTAGGGTAGTGGAACTTATGTGATATGGGCATCTCTAGCACTATTCCCTATACATGAGTGTAGTGAAACCGCTTACTCATTGATTTTTCTAATGGTTTTGATTTTATAATAAACCCTAGCCCACAACTTGAAGCTTAAGGGACAATGGCCATATTTCTCCAAGTAACGAAAAAACCACACTGAGCATTGAAATCATTTTATAAATGAGGATAAACCGAATACATGGACATATAGTCTTACCGATTTTGTCATGTCAATGTCTATCTAGCTCTCTCCTCCTCTATCACTCCAACCAGAAAGGGCACTCTCACAGGCTATTCTCCTCTATCGCTCAGCCAACAAGGACACTCTCACATGTCACTCTGTGCGGGGTTATTCCCGTGTTCCCTCCTTCTCCGTGTGCCCTCCTTTGGTGTCCCCTCCTTCCCCGTGTGCCCTACTCTCCACTCTGCGTGTAGTGTTTGAGTGTGCCCTCCTCTCCACTCTGCGTGTAGAAGTGCGAGCTATGAGCGCGGGCATGTAGTGTTTGAGAGCGAGAGTTTAGTGTTTGATTTTGTTTTATGTGTTGTTTTGCTTTTTGTTTTTTGTTTTTTTGTTTTTTTAGTTTATTTATATATAATATATAATTTATAATATATATATTATATATTATATATATATATATATATATATATATATATATATATATATATATATATATAATATAATCCCATTCTCATAGCCCTTGAGACATTTAATCCCAACAACAGGTGAGTGTGGAGGTCTGGAAGGGGTCAAGTGCCCAAGAAAAAGTGAGAGTCCCGAAACCCCTATATTTAGGGAGGGAGTGACAAGCAAAGGTGAGAAGACCATCAAGGAGGAGGAGAACGGGTAGTGAAGGGAGGCCATACTGACTCAAATAAAAGACTCCCCACCCATAGAAAAAGAAGTAGACTCAGAAATAAAAGGTGGAGTGAGGGACACCGAAGTAGAAAGAGAGGTAGCCAAGGAAGACATACCCGATAAAGTGTGTTCTCATTGGAGGAGGTAGTCCAAGGAAGGGGAGGAGAGAGGGCCTACAACCAAGTGTCATGTCCACCCCGAGCCCTGGAAGCATCCATTGGCCGACCCTAATCCTGTTGAACGAGAATCTCCCATGTCGTATGAGCCTGACTGTTGTGTTCCCCCACGCCTTGTTGAGAACCCCATTCTTGTGCAGGGGAGAGGTGGAGGTGCTCGTCCCTCTCTTCTGTTGTTCTTTTCCCTTGGAGAAACTAGGGAGCCCCTCTATAAGGGGGAAACCCATAAAATGTGTTCGTGTGTGAACATGATGTAAATATCTAAACTTAGTCTCATAAATATGGTGCTCCTTAGACTATCAAAAATAAAAAAGAGGAATCCATGTATGAAATATAAGCCCTCTACAAATAGAGAAACCAACATTCAACAAAATGTCATATATTCCTATTGGTGTATTAATGTGGTGGATTCATAATCCTAATTCCCAACATACTTATATCTATAGAATAGTTGAATATCTGGCCTGATATCCTTAGGTTGAGTCTTCCTTCAAGTTCCTCTAAATATACCCCATGAAGAAAAGGTCATTTATATCGGAAACTTATGCTTTTTATTTTAATGATTCTCAATGGATAACATTTGAAGCTAGCAATGTGAAGCCATGTCTTCCTCATTACATCGCTTTAAATATATACATTTTTTCATGAAGAACAAACATATTTAGGACAATGGTTTCTGAGGGAGATTCCAAATCCATTATGCCTTTGTCATGCTAGTGTTCCCTAGGCTCCCCTAAAATAGTCCCATCACTAATGATGTTGAAATCCTTTGATGACATTCTTTTAGGACTCATGGAATTATTCCTTTATTCTACTTGAAATTGGGGGAAATATAGTGACCTATATAGATAGAGGCTATTAGTAATCCTTTAGAATATATTCTCCTCCTACGTCATAGTTGGACATGTGAAATGATGGATGTCGTATCTATGTTTTTTTGCGTGATTTATTTCCCTCACTAGGGAAAGATTGTTCCTACTAACCAATTGTCTTATTTCTAAACTAGTAAAACTACTTCAACAAGATGCACTATTCAATTGATCAAGAATTCCATGAGGACATGAGAAAATCTGGGTGTCAGGATGTAGTACCCATCCTTGATGGGAAATTTTAATCTCCCCTCACCCATATCTTACATTAACTCTTCCCATGTATGTGTGATATTGTACATCTCTAGAAACTTCGTGGCAATGGAATGTTTCTTCAGAACATTTTACTTTGAAGATCTATGGGGTTTACCAAATCCTTATATCTTGGCATAGGAAAAAATACATGTAAATATGTCTCTTACTTTTTCTATGGATAAAATCACTTATTATACCATTCAAATGGCCTTACTAGACATTATTCATGCTTCTTCTCTAATGGAGGAGCATGATCAGTTTTCTTCACTTATGTTGGCCTTCGACTCTTATCCGTCCTTAGACTCCTTCAATATTGTTTTTTCTTAAGATAAATTCATCATCAAAGCCATGGATTGATCTAAGAAACCATGGGAAGACAAGAGTTTAATTTGATTGTGATCCTACAAGAGTTTAATTTGGAGTTCACATACGCTAATTCGAAGAAGTATCTAGGCTTGGTATAGTTAATTCCAAAGATACCTAAGGGTGAGGATAAAATCAAAACTAAATTGTTCCCTAAAAATCACATTTTCCTCATATCCTATGTTGAGCCTTAGTATGGAGACATATTTGTATATCATTAGACTCAAATATTTCCATCAAACTTCACTTGCGATAAGAAGTGATGTTCTCACCATTTCCAAGAGATACCTTATCATTGGAAACCCTTTTTATCATCATGGGGTGGATGAAAGGTTGTGTTGTTGTTTGACTCATGAATAAGTGGAAAGGGTTCTGAATGATTTTCATATTGGATCCTATGGATATCATTTCTCTCGATTGTAAATAGCCTAAAATATTTTATGCACTGAATATTTTTGTTCCAATTTCTTTAAATATTATTTTAAAGCCATTAGGAAATGTCATCCATACCAGGTTTTACTAGGAAAATGTGCATGCACTGAGTTCCATTGTATATTTTTATCACCATTGAGCCCTTCACCAAGTGGGGGTTGGATTTTACGACAAGTTACCCAACCTCAGAAAAAGGTCACAAATACGTTATTATGGCTATGGGTACTTCACGAAGTGGGACAAGGTTGTGCTAGAATTGTCAGATGATGGTGAGACATCATTTTTCTTATCCAACAATGTAATTTTTAGATTCAATATACTTAGGGAGATTGTCACTAACCATTGTAATCACTTTAAAAAAAAAATGATGTCACAACTAGTAGCCAATTTATGGTTCTATTAGGAACACTTGTCACCTTACTACCATAGGCTAATGGACAAGTAGAGGTGGACAATAAGTCCTTGAAAACCATTCTCCAAAAAAACAAATTTGGGTAAATCTAATTAGCATATAATTCCTTTTCTATCTCTTTACATATATCAAACCTTGGTGAATACTTCCATGGGTTTTACACCTTTTCAACTTGTTCATGAGGTAGAATAAAATTTTCCCATTGAATGTTAAATTCCTTAACTCAAGATAGTCAGTGAAATCCTCCCTAACACTACTACGTTAGAAGAATGCCTCATTCACCTGGAACAATTCAATGAGAACCATAGATATGAGTCCATGGTGAATGAATCTCATAAAAAAAATTTCAAGGCTCAATATGATAAGTTTTTCCATCATCAAGTTTTCTTCAAAGAAGATTTGTTCTTAGTTTGTGAATAAGACAAGTATGTCATAAGCGAAGGAAAATTTAATCTAATGTGGAATAGTTCTTACATTGTGAGCCATGTCCTAGAAAATGGATCTTATGAGTAAGAATATTATTAGGGAAATGTGTTGGATGAGCCATGAAATGGGATATATGTCAAAAGGTACTACACTTAGGAATTACTACCTGGGTGTTTCCCCTTATAATTTTTCTCCATTAGGTTTTTTTGTACTTAGTTTTTTAGTTTTAATTTTATTTTTGGTTGTTGCATATCATGATTTATGCTTGGTTAGCATATGTCATTGGATTCACTTGGGATTATAGGGTTCATGGATAGTGCTAGCTTCCACACTCAGATAATTTCTTTCATTTCTTGTATAATTTACTCTCCCACATTCCAACTTGTGACCTTAGAAGGTGATTTTCTAGGGATTGCAATGAATAACTTGGCTAAGTACAAAGTTGTAATTGAAATTCTATCGGAAATAATTTGAAGAAGAATTCCAAACATAGCAGTTCACTTGTACTCACAATTGACATTGTTGTATTTGAGTGGCACCTACCATGTCCATGACCCTATGATTCTATGGAAATTTTTACGAGTGTGATTCTTGGAGAACTCTTTTGAATTTATTACATGCATTCACATTATGACAAGTTTTAATCATCTATTTGATGCATTAGATAACTATGTATTAGACTGGAATTTGTCACATTAACCAAAATAAAATAATTCATATGCATAATATGATAAACAAGAACATTTGTTCTGAACATAAGGAAGGATAAAAAATATGTGAAAATAAGTGAAGGAAGAAAATTAAGAAGGTACATGTGTCGTCCCATTTCATGTCAACAATAACACATCCATTCACTGGGAACAAATTGATGACTCCACTAAATTAGGTTTTATGGTTTACATGATGAATTGATGATGGAAGAAAGTGGGCGTGTGAGTCAAATTTGAGTCCAAAAACCCTCCCATATCGTTAATGCATGTGAATAGTTTATCCATGTCAAATTTCAATGCATTCAGAAACAGTTTCAACAAAATTCAACGTTGGCCCCATTCACAAGTCATTGTTGCCCGTGTCCAGTCCTAGTACAATTTCCTTGTAAAATTTGTATAAGATATAATTTGGATAATGATAATTTTGAAGGTGTTAGGAATGTTCCTACACACCATGATGAGATCACCTCTCATTGACAGTCAGTGTATTGATCCCTTTTATTTTTGGGTTGTTAGTATTTTCAATTGCACACACCTTTCAATATAGTCAAAGTTGATCAATTAATGTCTCTTGTTACTATGGGGTTATAAAGCCTCATGATCCCAATGACCACATACCTCCAACCTTCTGATATAATGATCATTGGGTGACAAAATTTATGAAGGGGGACGACTAAGACTAGGGGAAATTTAAAATTCAAGGATAGGAATGACCAGGCCCATATCAAGTGAAGGAATACAGTTAAGAAGGTACATGTTTTGTCCCATTCCATGTCAAAAACAACACATCCATTCACTGGGAACAAATCGATGACTCCACTAAATTAGGGATTATGGTTTACATGATGAATTGATGATGGAAGAAAGTGGGCGTGTGAGTCAAATTTGAGTCCAAAAACCCTCCCATATCGTTAAGGCACGTGAATAGTCTATCCATGTCAAATTTCAATGTAGTCAAAAATAGTTTGAAATTTTTTTAATGTTGGCCCCATTCACAGGTCATTGTTTCCCATGTCTAGTCCTAGTACAATTTCCTTGTAAAATTTGTATAATATATTTGGAGAATTATAATTTTGAAGGTGTTAGGCCTATCCCTACACACCACAGCGAGATCACCTCTCATTGACAATCGATGTATTGATCCCTTTTAGTTTTGGTTTGTTAGTATTTTCAATTGCACACACCTTTCAATCTAGTCAAAGTTGATCAATTAATGTCTCTTGTTACTGTGGGGTTATAAAGCCTCATGATCCCAATGACCACATGCCTCCAACCTTCTGATATAATGATCGTTGGGTGACAACATTTATGAAGGGTGATGACTGAGACTAGGGACAACTTTCAATTCAAGGCCAGTAATGACCAGGCCCACATCAAGTGAAGGAATAAAATTAATAAAGTACATGTGTTGTCCCATTCCATGTCAATAACAACGCATCCATTCACTGGGAACAAATTGACGACTCCACTAAATTAGGGTTTATGGTTTACATGATGAATTGATGATGGAAGAAAGTTGGCGTGAGTGAAATTTGAGTCCAAAAACCCTCCCATATCGTTAAGGCATGTGAATAGTCTATCCATGTCAAATTTCAATGCAGTCAAAAAAATTTGAAAAAATTTCAATGTTGACCCCATTCATAGGTCACTGTTGCCCATGTCTAGTCCTAGTACAATTTCCTTGTAAAAATTGTATAAGATATTTGGAGAATGATAATTTTCAAGGTGTTAGGCCTATTCCTACACACCACAGTGAGATCACCTCTCATTGACTGTCAGTGTATTGATCCCTTTTAGTTTTGGGTTATTAGTATTTTCAATTGAATAGACCTTTCAATCTAGTCAAAGTTGATCAATTAATGTCTCTTGTTACTGTTGGGTTATAAAGCCTCATGATCCCAATGACCACATGCCTCCAACCTTCTGATATAATGATCGTTGGGTGACAACATCTATGAAGGGTGATGACTAAGACTAGGGGCAACTTTCAATTCAAGGCTAGGAATGACCAGACCCACATCAAGTGAAGGAATAAAATTAATAAGGTACATGTGTTCTCCCATTCCATGTCAACAACAACGCATCCATTCACTAGGAACAAATCGATGACTCCACTAAATTAGGGTTTATGGTTTACATGATGAATTGATGATGGAAGAAAGTGGGAGTGTGAGTCAAATTTGAGTCCAGAAACCCTCCCATATCATTAAGGCATGCAAATAGTATATCCATGTCAAATTTCAATGCATTCAGAAAAAGTTTGAAAAACTTTCAACGTTGGCCCCATTCACAGGTCATTGTTGCCCGTGTCTAGTCCTAGTACAATTTCCTTGTAAAATTTGTATAAGATATTTGGAGAATGATAATTTTGAGAATGATAATGATGAATTGATCATGGACATACCTACATCGTTGGTATGATTAGGTGCAGTCATCCAGAGTTCCTCTTGGTTTCGAGAATGGTTCATTCTCTACTAAACAGGGGAAACCATGTGAAGGTGGAAGATCTAAGATCATGTACTATATTATACAAAATAAAAACATATCAAGATCATATAAAAGATATAAACACATACCTCTTCTTTTCAACAATTAAATATCAGTCATCTTCTTCTTCATCCAGCTCAACATCTGTATCAGGATCTGGTTCAGAATCGGTATTGGTGAAAGGCTCATTCCTATCAAAATCATCATCAACGTCATTTTCACTACTATAGTTATCGATATCATCAATGAGATCATCGTCTCCTACATTTGTATGATCAACTTCTTCAACTTATTTGTTTGACACATTGACTACATGAGCCACCTGCTCCTATTCTGCATAATCATGATCTTCTTCCTCGGCTACATGATTGTACTTTACTGGTCTTCCTCTTGGATCATATCTAACAATGTATGACCAAACTGCTTTACCAGGTACGTCTGAGTAAAATACTTTCTCACATTGACTTGGAAGAACATAAGACTCTGTACCCAGTTCAAATGCCCTTGTATTAACCATGGTAAATCCATTATCATGCTCAATAACAGTTCTTTCATGATCACATTCATGCATCCGTAGTGTGCACCACTTAACCTCAAACAAAACTATTTTAAAGGAATTAAAATCACACTCAATTATATCCTCCAAATGGCCATAGTACCTATTCTTAGTTTCTTCAGGATTTCTGGCACTTCTAGAGGAAATGTTGGTGACTTTAAACACTACAATTATTCCACAATCTGAGGTTTTCATCTTATCATCCAACATTTTGATACGAAATTTACGATCATTACACCACATAGCCATGTGATGTTTCAACTGCAACATGGAAAACAAGTAAAAAATAAATTGCCAATCAATAGTCCTCATATAGGACTTACTAAATATATATTTCAATAACTAAACAAACCAAATACATTGAAAAATTGGGAAAAAACTAGGAAAATGTGGGTAAAAAATTTAACTTGCATGTTTATCTTTTAAACCAAAGGCTATATCAACTTCCCTTGATGTAAGATCAGGAAATTGATATCGATGATGATGCATTGTTTATATCATCTTACTCACCCCTTCCCATGATAACCTACCGAAGTATTCTTCAATATATTCTATCCAATGCTTCATCCAATCAAGGTTGTTTGCAATGTATAAATGTAAAGTATCCCACTCTCAAGAAACTATATGATAGCATAACAATTTAATATCATTAATTAGTTATTGTTAATAAAGGAATAATTTAATAAATGTGTAATATATTAAATCTACATCAACATCTAATAATTACCTTTCACAGTCCTCATTTTACCTTTCCCCAATAGGACCTCCCCTTCAAATTTGTTGATGGAGTCGAGATGCCAAATGCTAGGCACGCTCATATTTTCTACTAATTTAGGTAGATATTGACTAATATACACCATGCATTGATATACCATATATCACTCAACCATATAACCCTCCAGACATGCTCTTTGTCTAACAAAATCCTTCAGTGACTTCAACTGCCTCTCCACCATCCACATCGACCTTGTGTGTACTAGTCCACATAATTTAATCTCCTCAACTTGGTGTATGAGGTAGTGTTCTTGTGCATTGAAAAATGTTGGAGGTAGATACTGCTGCATTTGACACATTAGTTGGGGAATTTCTCTCTTCCAATACCTTATATCTTCTTTATGGATTTCTTTTGATGATAGCCACATACAAATGTCGATGTAATAAAATAATATCAAGGCATACATAAATTTGCAGATAAAAGATAATATGGCAATAAGTTCCGCTACAAATCACATAAGTACATTTTACTTATAAAACAATACTTACCTCATGTACTTGCCAATGTAATATAGCAGATATAAAATGTATGCAAAACAGAAATAAAATGCTAGTAATGGCAGAATAACAACAATATAACCAGAACATTCACCACAATAACACTGAAATGATATAAGAATAACAACATAAATAACACTTTGAATCTGAAAGCAATGTTCACGGGCCTCTTTCAGGGGGAAACCTCCAGCTAAGCACAACTCTATTACAATAATATACAATCTAGGGTTCTCATACCCTCGACTCCTAGTTATACTAAAAAGAAGTATCTAGAGGAAGATCCTTCTAGAAGCGAAAGTTTCTATTAGTTCTTCTTACATATGCCTTATTCAATTTTATTGAAAGGCTTATTAATATTGACCTTTATTACATCCGGATATATTGTTCTACCTATGTGCGGGTTAGGACCCTAACATGTCCGCCCCCTTAAAAACAACCTTGTCCTCAAGTCTTGAGATGAGGAAAATGTTGCAAAATGGTAGTTGGTTCCCAAGTTGCATCTGTTAGAGTTGTATCTTTCCACTGGACTAGCACTTCCTTGATGGTTCTCTTACATAGGTGATGTTCACGCTAGTCCAAAAATGCTTCTGGTTGTAGCCAAATGGATCCTTCTTCAGCTAACTCTGGAAGGTTGGTTTGAATTTGGCACTTAGCTCCAATCACCTTCTTTAAGCATAAAACATGAAAAATAGGATGTAGCTTCGAATGGCTGGGCAAAGCTAACTAATAGGTGACTTGTCCCACATGCTTGACCATGGTATAAGGACCATAAAATTTGGGCTCTAGCTTCTGACAATGCTCATCCTTGAGGGAAGTTTGCTTGTAAGGTTGCAGTCGAAGAAACACCTGATCCCCTTCTTTAAATTGACGTTCAGAGCGATCTTGATCTGCTTGTTGCTTCATGTGATTTTGTGCCATGACCAAATTCTCTTTGAGGGTACGGAGAATGTTAAGCCCTAATATTGGCTCATTACCCCTTAATTGGGGCATATTATATTAGTAATTTTATTTTATTTATGTCGGCTTTAGGCCATTAGTTGTAATTATACCTCCTAGTATCCTATATATACCAAGGAGACATTTTCATTTTGAATCATCTTGTACTTGAACATTTAAGTGGGGTTAAATAAGGTTTCCCCCTCGAAGAGGCTTATTATCTAAAATTATCTCTTTTTCAAGGCGTTGAGTACTTTTCCTGAGGTTTTTCTATGCTATATTTATGTTTGGTTCTTAACATATGGTATCAGAGCTCAAGGTCTTGGGGTTTCGCTGCCACATATGAGACACCATGGAATTTTCACTAAACAATTTTTTCTAAAATGTTTCAGAAGAAACGGCTTGGAATATATTTAGTAGACAGATAAAGGTACGTTGGGTTCAAAATTCAGCTCTTGAGGCCTTATACGTTAAGCGCTACAACATGTACAAGATAGGGTTCTAGAATCATCCTGAAATGAGTCATTGCAGAATTTTTTCTATAAAAATGTTTCTGTAATGTTTCAGACCCTGAACTCTGGAGGCCATTTATAGAAATTAGTAAGGTATCTATGGTAAAAAATTTAGCTTCTGGGACATATTAAATTTTTATATACACCTTGTGTAAGATAGGGTATCTGGCTAGTCCTATTGACTAGTCTCAAGAAGGTGTTCCAGGTAAAACGATCATAACTTCTTGATAGAGTATCCAAATTGAATGGGAGTAGTTTCATTAGATCGTGGATAGTCTGTCATATTTTGGGTACGATTTGCAGAATTGGATATCAATTATTTTGTGCGGGGAATGCTATACAAGTGAGATCTCCTGGAAAAGCCAAAAATTGGCAAGTTGTGAGGAAGTTACCATAAATTCCACTTGGCACATCCAATTTTGATCAGACCTATGGCATTGCAGAGAAGAAATATCAGAGAACTACCTAAAAGAAAGTTTCATACCCAGAAGAGCTGAAACTTGGGAGATAGAACATAATAAATATTATCTAGCAGAACCGCCTCAAAATCAAGATTCAAAAGTGATACTTGGCCAACATGCTACAAAAAAAGGGACCTTCTACACCAAATCAGCCTCCAAAAAATCTTAATTGGACTCTTGATGAAGGTGAAGAAATGCATAGGGACATAAATAAACTACAAAAGAATATGGATTCAATGGAAGCTAAGTTGGATACTAAGATGGATTCAATGGAAGCTAAGTTGATGGATTCAATAGAAGCTAAGTTGGATACTAAGATGGATGGCTTAAAAGGGGAGATCATGGAAGTATTGAAA
>ML783043.1:301887-326800 GCA_009831015.1 Picea engelmannii | reverse complement strand
AAGTACATCATCCTTCTTCTCTTGTCCATTCAATACTTTAGAACTAGGGAAAGAGTAGTATTCTGTCACGGTTTGTTCCAGATCCAGGTGGATCTGTGGAGATTGGTCTGTGTCCGCACTCACGAATTTATCCTTGAACAGGGCGAGGAATGAAGGAGAGTTTACAATTTTGAGAAGATACAACTTGTTGTGCTTCTTTAGCTCTTTTGGTATCCTCCACCCAACTCTCAGGCCGAGCCATGAGGACATGGGCCCAAATTTCATCCTTGAGGTCATTGATAAAACACTCTCGGAAAAAGGCATCAAACATGCCCTCTGTTCTAAAAGCTAGGTGCTCAAAGGCAGCTATAAAGTCTTACATTGTTCCTAATTGTTTCAGCTTTGTCAAATGACCCAAATGTTTGGTGTCAGTGTCAAAGCATTCATAAAGATCTGCCACAAATTGTGTCCAAGCAATATACCCTTGACAATAATTTTTTCTCCACAGCCACCATTGCCAACGTTCTTGATCTAGATGGAGAACACCATACCAGAGTTTGGCCAAGTCATCTATAATATTGTATAAAGAGAAGTAATGTTCCATTTGGGTTACCCAATCAATGGGGTCCGAGGGATCAAATTTGGTCACATCCACCCATGGAAGACATAGGTCACATTGAAATTGATGGTTCTACAAGGTATGGGAATGAGATGAATGGTCACCTTCAGTATGTGGGGGTGAAGAAGAGGAAGGGTCATCTATAGGGATATGCAGTTTGGTGCAGAGTGCTGAAAAGACTGATTCAAGCTGGGTGGTGAGGTCTTGTTTGATTTCGCTCATTGAGGACTGCATGGTTGTATTGATGGAAGCAACATTGGCACTGAGTTGTTTCACTTCTTGTTGGGTCTCAATGAGACCATATTGCAAGGTGTTGAAGCGAGCTTCCAAGTCTTGGCTACGAGTATGGGCCATGAGGATGGGGGAACTTAAAAGGGGCGGGCAGGGTAAATGTTTTGCCGAAAAAATGATATGGATGAATGTGATAAGGGAGAAGAGATGAAGCCAATGGAATAGGTATGAAAGAATTATGAAGAATACTACAAAGAGGAAATTCCCAAATGCTTAACCAGAAAGAAATGTGTATTTACTTGGCAACCCAAACACAGTTGTGTGGCAATAAATCTTGTATGTTTTAATGTGTTTATGTTTATGTCCCCAAGGGTTAGGTATTCGAGGGTTCTATAGACAAGGGTTTTCCCTGTGCTATAGATCTATGATATACATGTGGGTTCCAATAGTAGTACTCGGCCCAATATCTCAGGGCACTAACTAAGGAAGATAGACCATGCCCTTAGTCATACTACCTGACTACCCAGGTACTAGAGAGTATCTTCCTGAGTGTTGTTCTCAGTGACACTATAGAATTTAGGCGGCCGATCGGTTTATCTAAAGAGGGCTTCAAGTAATCTAGGCCGATCCATACACAGGTGTTGTTTGATGCGCTACCACTCGAAGGGGTACCAACAGGGGTTACAAGGGTGGCCAATAGATGTGCACTTAAGTACCACTTGTATTTCCTGCGTGTATGAATCCCTCAACCGTGGGTTTACGCGCGCAAAAAAACTTTAACCCACACTTTCTGCCAAGGAAAGTGCTCTGATACCACTTGTAATATACCAGATATAAAATGTATGCAAAACATAAATAAAATGCTAGTAATGGCAGAATAACATCAATATAACCAGAAAATTCACCACAATAACACTTAAATGATATAAGAATAACAACATAAATAATACTTTGAATCTGAAAGTAATGTTCACGAGCCTATTTGAGGGGGCAACCTCCAGTTGAGCAGATCTCTATACAATAATATCCAAGCTAGGGTTCTCATACCCTCGACTCATATTTATACTAAAAAGAAGCATCTAGAGGAAGATCCTTCTAGAAGCGGAAGCTTCTATTAGTTCTTCTTACATCTTCCTTATTCTATTTTATTGAAAGGCCTTATTAATATTGACCTTTATTACATTCGAATATATTGTTCTACCTATGTGCAGGTTAGGACCCTAACATCCAAGTGCATAAATATTTTTTTTTATGTTGTTGTCAAAGTCGTCTAGGAGAGATAAAGGTAGAACATACTGTAACAAAAAACAAATAATTATTATTTGTTTCCAAAAAATGCGTACCAATAATGAAATATATTATAACCTACTAATTACCTTAATGAATGTATGCCAGTCATGTGTTTTAACCCCACCAAAATCACTTTTTTTAGTTAAGATATTTTGTATGTTCGACGAAAACCCCGTCGAAAACCTAATTTTTTGAATGACCTCTTTTACAATATTGCTTTGTTGCTCCATCAATAACCAAGGAAGACTAGTATTTTTTTCATGACCATCACCATTAGAATTAATAATAACACTTTGCAATGCGTGATTAGCTTCCTAGATGTCACAACAAATCTTTCCAATTCTCTCATTGTCAGTCCTTCCATCTAGTATTTTCCATAACAATTCTGTTATGTTCTTCCCGATATGCATTGTATCAAACAAATGAACTATTTGTAGGTACTCGTAGTATTCCAATCTATGGAATTGCATTGGGTAACTTTCCAGTCCTTGTGGAAGCCCATCTATGCCTTAACGACATTCATGAAACATCAACAAATTGAAATTAACACTAATTAATGGGACAAAATGAAATTAATACTAATGAAATTAACCAAAGATTTATATAATAGGTCATACATAAATAATTTGTGTGCCTTGATGATTTCTAATATATTCCAACTTCCATAGGCGAGGTGTCATTCTTCATGGTTTTTTTTCATTTTCTTCTTTACCATTGAAATTTGCTTTGTATGTAGTTCAATAACTATGGTTCTTCAGCAGAAAGTGACTATACTCATCAAACACTTCCTTTGATAAACTCCTTGAACGGTGATATTTTATCCTCGGACCACAAACTGGGCATGCAAATTTACCCTTTGTTCGAAGACCTACAAGATATATGAATAAATGTAGCATCGAATTAGAGTTACAATTTAAAATAATGCATGATTTTTTCAATAAATATATATAATATTAAATCACAAAATAAAGTAACAATATAACACAAAAATGTGTTAACCCAGGAGCATCATGAATTTTCCATGATAGTATTCCATGGAATTGAAATTGTTTTTTCCCTATTGGTCTAGAGATGTCATACATAGTGACGCCAGCCCATAACTTCAACAACTCATCGATGAGAGGCTCAATATATACATTCATATCTTTAACCTTGTACCTACCTAATTGGTTCAACATACTGCATGATTAATTATACTTATGATCTAGATGTCATGATATACAAAAGAAATAATTACCATGCACGAAACAAAGAAATGAAATATTTTGTCATACTTTAAAGAAAATAAAAGATAATTAAACACTTGGAACAATAATTGCCAACATTGTGTGCTCTCTCTTGATCGACATACAAGGAGGAAGGTTATTGTTTATAACAAAAACAGGCCACACTGAGCACGTAGAATGAAGCTCTCCAAATGTATTGACACCATCAGCTACCAACGAAAGTCTAACATTACGAGGTTCTTCTTTAAAAATTGGCCACTTTTCTTTGATGTGGTTCAATGTAGAACCATTTGTTGGCATTCAAAGAACATCATCTTGACTTATGTTCTTTTCATGTAAATCCATAAAATGTGCTATGCTTTGGCACCTGAACAACCGCTGGAAACGTGGAATCATCAGAATATAACAAAGAACTTTGTGAGGCACCTTCTTTGACGCTTTATCGATTCGATATCTACTTATTTGACATTATGGGCATTCATTTTCTAATGCATATTGTCCATAATATATGATATGATCATTAGGACATGCATCAATAGCCTGATAGTCCATTCCAATTCCTTTCATAATCATGGATATTTCTTGATATGTGCGTGGAAAAATATTTGACGTTGGTAATAGAACATCACCTAACAATCTACAAAATTCTAAACAATAAGTCAATGTAAAAAATATTAACCATCAATATATCATCCAATATACTAATTTACAAATTAGAAAACAATATCAATATAGGAAAAAATTGAACCTTTTAAGTATTTGTGAACATGCAGGCATAAATAATTAACAAATTAAATACCTTAGTATCTGTGTGAGACATGTGTTTGATAAACCATTCAAAACCTTCAAGTTCACCAACAACAATATAGCAGATAAAATATTTGATGTTGAGCCTTCATAAAGAGGTTGACGTGACTTCTCGAGTAGAGGATCAACATCATGACTATCATCCTGCTTTTCCTCATCCATTGGAGCAAATGTGTCTTGGATCAATCTATGTATCTCATCTTCCTAATTTGAATCACTAACTTTATCTCCATCCATATCATCATTAATAACTTGATCAACAACTTCAATATTCTGATCTTGAAGTTCATCTCCCTGTAAAGTAGTATTTCTGTTAGTTCTTGGCAAATAACTCTCTAGAGGTCGACATTTTGGGGGCATTGTCTATAGATTTAAAAAAAACATAGGAAATTTAGTGTTTATAGAAAATATAAAAATCCCAATAAGAAATATTACTAAAATTCATGACATACTGATTATTATAGAGAATACATTAAATATTGAATCTTCTTACCAAGGATATTGAATCTTCTTACCAAGGGACGATATTCATAACCCCCTTTGGCGTGCCACTTCTACCTACAATGTCTTTGGGCTGTTGTTATTAAAAGTCTTATTTTTTGCAAGCCTCTACAATCATAGCAAGGGCAATAACATTTTTCATCGCCCCTCGCCTCTAATGCCTCTCTTAACCAAGCAAGATTCCTGTCATTTTCGTTCATTGTGACAAATCCTTGTCCTGACAAGTAATTTTCTTACCTACACCATACCAAACATTAATTTGTCATCTTTTTTATATTTTAGCTACTCCTTTCAATTATGATATGTTTATTTACAATGACCTACAATCCTCACAATTATTTCTTTTAAGACATTTTGACATGTTTTTTTTATTATTATCGATTAACTATTAAGATACATATGCTTCAATTTGTACTATAGAGTATTGTGTATTGAATAAGCATGGAAAATAATTACACACCATTTAACGAAAGTGGTCAAAATTTCTCAAACTTGAATCACTCAACACCATACACTAGCCTCTAAGTTGTTTTGCAGACAAAATGTCAATCTTTGAAATTCACCACTTAAAAAAGAATGTCAACCAGTTGTCATCCACAATTGGGTTGGGTTGGTTTAAATTATTACGTGTTGATTTGCATCTACATACAATGGTCACAATTTTATGCTACTTACAGTGGTCACAATTTTATTTTCTAAGACACTTTGGCATGTTCTCATTTTTCATTGTCTAACTAGTAGATTCCATCATGTTATCGTAGATTTCGCCATGAATTTTTTATATTTTAGATATTGATCCTTATTAATAGTGTATAAACAAGTTACATCAACTACAAACTAGAGTTAATCACTACATCTAGAATTGTGCGTGATTATTAAAAATTTAGAGAAACAACATCACATATCAGAAAAGGGTATGCAGAATCTATTGAGAAAGTTGAAACAAATATACTTTATTTATATTGGAAGACTATGGTATATAATCATAAGCTCATTTGTTAAAGGTTCTTAGTCATAAGCCAAGAATTTTAAAGGTGTCTAACCATAAGATAAGATGGTTGAAGGTGGTTAGTTAAAAGTGATTGTTATGTGCCTAATCACGGCATCGATAATATCTTTATAATAAGGTCATATGTCTACAAATGTTTTCTTTATATAATAACGACATATATACCTAACATAAGTTTAGGGTTAGTGCTTATGTATATTATTAGTCCCTGCTAAAGCAGGGAATATATCAATCAATTACAAGTCAAAATCATTTTGACTTTTGTAAATTTACAAAAAATTTAACAATGTTTTATAATGTTTTTCAATAAATATTTATTAATGAGAATTTTATATATAAATAAAAATATTTTTTTATTTTTAAATATTCAAAATTCTATTTTTTGATTGGTCAAAAACTCTGAAGTGACTAATTTCCCCTGGGTGGAGGTGACAATTAACCACAAAACTAAAAAAATTAAATTATTTGTTTTCTTAAAAATCCACAAATAGCCACGTATCAATTAAAAGTACAAATAATGATTGATGTTACCCACATTCTATGTGTAATAAATGTCAGAATACACTTTGGATTTTGAGACTTTGTTTCATCTCCCAATGAGTTGATGAGTGCATTTTCTCCACCATCCATATGTACACACCTGATCACGTCAACCACAACGTTTAGCCTCGAGTTTTGTTTTGCATGCTTAAATAATGGAAATTCTCATACTTTGTTTTGCAAAATGTACAGACCCGATCACGTCAACCACAATATTTAGTCTTGGGTTTTCTTTTGCATGCTTAAATAATGGATGATCTCTCATACATTAATAATTATATGTAATATCAACAAGCTATATTGTCACTAATGCCAACCTACCCATTATTTATTATAATATGTTGAGGATATCAAACAATTTATGTGGAAGTGGAAAATGTTATTAATATTTCTCTTAACATATATGCGGAAGAGGGAAATGTTGAGGATAGCAAATAATTTATGTGGAAGAGGGAAATGTTACAATATATTGCAACTTATAAACATGAGTTTCTTCCCTATCTTATATATACCATAACTTATCATTTATCAATATAACAATCAACTTCAATATTTTATTCATGGAGATTACTTCCTTCATTTAATTGAATTAGTAAGTGCTAGCCAACCATTAAGTGTGCAAGTATCCCAACCATTATTGTCACTGTTATATTGTTTTCAATTTATGCAAGTGTGATCCCTTTTGGGTACTAGGGATTTAACAAGTGGTATCAAAGCTTCAATCAAGCTTTGCTGGTGTTTTTTTGTTAGGTCTTAAAAATAAAAGAGAGAAGAAAATGACAATCAATTACTATCATTTCACCAATCAGGGTTAAGTTTCAAGAGCAATTCCATATCTTTATCAATGAAAAGAGAGAGAGATTATAGCTACAATTGAAGGGAAAAGGGTATGTGGATTCCATAAACCTATAATATTATGGAATCCACATACCCTTTTCCATAGAATATACTAACTAGATCCAAAAACCAAAGACATAAAATATGGTACTACACATATAATATATTATCAAGGAAAAAACAAGCTACATGAAATTTGGACATTTGAACAAAAATTTACAAGTTAAATGAGTACATCAATAAAAAATAACATACTAACCTTGCAAGTTCAAAATATGAGCTATGTAGCTCAAGAATTGGATTTGTTCAATTGGTGGGTGACAGAAAAAATAAAAAGCTCAAACAAAATCCAAGAACAGTGTCACAACTATAGCAATTGTGTTGCAAAGTCTCTTAAAGTCACATATATATATCAAATACTCAGCTAGCCATTAACATCGACCAATGAGATAGGCAAAATTTTTGTCACTATTTCCATGAAAGTTTGTCGTTATTTCCACAAAAATCCCAACTAGGTTAAAATAAGATTTTCATGGATATTGAGACGAACTTTTGTGGAAATATCGATGAAAATACTGCCCTGTTTAAAAAAAAGATGAAACTAGTGGAAGCGTGGAAAATTTTCGTGGAATAATCCACCCATATGTAGTAGTGTAGAAATCTCAGGCTAAAAAGTTTGGGTCTGAAGATAGATGATAATATCTTTGTACCATATGTCGTCAGAACTGATCAGAAAGAGGGATTCGTCAAGTAAGGAATCCTCTGCCACAGTTTTTGTCTCAGTAGAGGTGTAACATCCCCAAAAATAAATTACTTTTAAGTATAAAAATAATTAGGAATTTATTTCCATTTTTGGTAAATTTGAAATTGGAAAATTACTGTCATTTATAGCAATTCCGAATTTCAAATTTAGTTAGTTATAAATTATGATTATGACCATTTGGAAAACAACTGATTTGACCCAACTAACTCTTTGACCATGACACTTGTAAGAAACAAATATTTTCATATTTATTGTTGATGGACAAATGGAACAACCAGGTTGAAATCAGCTGACCATGACTCCATGAGTGGGGAACATGTTGGAACTACCTCAGGGTTGAATGTTACAAGTGCAAAATCAAGAATTTGGCCACGGGAAGCCCCTAAAAATTAGGGATTTGGAAAGCTACGAAAATTCCCCAAGGGGAAAAGACCTAGGCACAAATTCTTTTGGCATATATAGAATCTGGGAGGAGATAGGATGTTGCCTAGTATGCTGGGGAAAATAATTATCTCTTGTTGTTATGAACATTATTTTTTAAGTGTGAGGCAAGGATAATTTTTCTGAAACTGAAGGACTGTTGCTAAGGAGGAGTTCTGGAGTTTGCCCTCATGGGTTCATGGTCAAGCTAGGGGGTGAACGAAACAAGTAGATTGGTTATTTTGTTCTAAGGTTGGGAGGAAATTGGTTGTTCCATTTGTTGTTCGACAACTGTTCATATATTTCTATCTACTCTTTCTCTAGTCAAATGTTATTTGAATTTGTGGCCGATAGAATACATATGTTTAAATCTGGATGAATTGTTCTATTTATTAAATTACTGATGGATTGGAATGAATTGTAGGATAAACCCTTATAGTTTAATTGTATGCGTTGAGTAAACTTTCTATGTATCTTAGCTAGAAATGGAATTTAATTATGGAAATATATTAGGAGATACATCTAAGTTAAATAAAATATCATTTCAGTTATATTCTAGAAATCCCTACCAAATATGTGAATCATATACATCTAGATGTTGAGTTCTTCAAGTAAAATTTAGACTATGCAAACACTAAAAATAATTCTGAAAAGTAAAAATGAGATTTAAATATATATGTATAGACATATCTTTGTAGGTTATATAAGCAAGAATTTATTAGATCATGGAAATACCAGACAACACAAGTGCCAAACGAGACTTAGAATAATTATCCGTATATATATATATATATATATATATATATATATATATATATAGAGAGAGAGAGAGAGAGAGAGAGAGAGAGAGAGAGAGAGAGAGAGAGAGAGAGTTGTGTACAGGATGTTGCATAATATATTTCTACATATGATTTATTCATACATAAGATCTCCAATACTTGGACACAGGAGAAATTCAAGCAAATCTTCCATTGTTAAGACTACGCAAATAATCAATGTGCAGTTTAGTTATTTCCTTGTAAACCACAAAGAGGTTATCTATTTTCTTTTAATTTATACAATTCATAGTGCAGAGAGTATTTAAAATAAACCACAGTATTTGTATGGAAGGAAATACAATTGTACATTCCATTAACAAAATAATTATAAAATCTGTATATCCACAGGCTCGGATCCAAATAATTATAAATAGAACACCTAAAGCGATAAATAACATCATCGAGACCCCAATTTTGAATCCTTCAAGTCCAAACATTAAAATTGAAACCCGAGTAACTTTCTTGAATAAGGCATGGTCCTGATTTGTCACTGCGACCATATAATCCCTGCAGGAAATTTGAGATGAAGTATTAACATCAAATAGAAGCCAGACAAACTTTGGCATTGAAGTTAAATTAATTAAGACAACAAATATGTCATCATACATGGTTAATACTTATATTTAAGTTATCGTAGGTATACTCCCAGTCAGAGTTGCAATCCGTTGACATACCAAAGGGGGAGGAGTGAACTTGAAGAGTCTGATGGGTACCATTGCAGTGAAACAAGGGGATCCCATCATTAGATGTGATAACCAACAAAGAAAAAGAAAGGAATACTAACTTATTTCACAACTATAAAATAGATCGAACATTATTCAAAGCAGGAAGATCAATAACATACATCATATAATTACTACAAAGAGTGTCCAGTCGAGTTACAGAGAGTACTCCGAAGTATGGCCCTTGTAAGAATGAATTCTCCAAAAAATCTTTATAAAGGAATTGAAATCAACACAAAATATTTGGGTTTTTCCCTTTACAAAATGATACTACGACAAGAAAATTCAAAGATTTCAAATCATAAGGTAGTATAGGGTAGGATGTTTAGACCAGAGCATTTTTCCCAACTCAAAACTACAGACGAAGTTATGGGATGTTAACCCACCTTTTTCTCTTAAACATTTACAGATTGCGGATAAGGATACGGGTTTGAATCAAGTTACACCTAGGGTTAAGCATACATAACCTAAGTTAAATATCATGTAATAACCACAGGAAGTGTAACACATTTAGAACTGAGGACATGTTTGAAGATTGATATTATCCCCTAAATCTCCACAGTTTTGACATGAACCACAATTAACAAAATCACAGGCCAGGTGCCGAAAACATTTATTTTCCAAATGAAAGAACGATGATATACACGAGAGATGACCCTATTATTATTATCATGCTCTGTTATGAAAACGAGTCATGACAGACATCGAGGGGCATATGCAGAGAATCAAGAGAATTTCATAAAGTTTAAATAGAGGTAAAAAGCCCCATACAGTCTTCATGATTGTTTTTTTTTAAACTCAAATAAAAACGAAATCACACTTATAATGTGTAAGGGAAGGACCTTCCCTCATAGGTAAATCTAGTTCCAAATAAGGATTTAACACCCTAGACGATCCACGAAGCATGTAGGAAAACCACAAATTAGATGGCGAGTCATATCAAAGCAACAAAATATCAGGAAGACAGAGGCAAAACAAATGCATCAATATCGGATGGCATAACCACAAATGACATAGAACAAACAACCCAAAATGTAGTATATTCAATAATGTTAATATAGCCAAAATAGAAGATTTAACATCCTCACTACCTTTGACCTTTTCGGTCCAAAAAAATGTCTACGGGTTTTTCAAAGTGAAATATCTATCGTAGAGTATCAGGGTTTGGGAAGAAGACCGAAACATAGGTTAAGGTCAAAGCCATGAAAAAACCCTAAGCAATGTCAAATATAATGCCAACTATTAGAGGAAAACTAAAAAAAACTACCACTGAAGTCAAGTGAATAGCATGATCATGAACCTTGAAGGTAACCGGTTCACATTAGCAACACAAGAAGTCAAATACCAATTATCAAAGGACTCTTACCTTGCAAAGGGTTTCCAATCGGGATTCTCCTAATGTTTCATTCGCCAGAATAAGCTCTAGTTCACGAATTCTAACCATGCCACCAAGACGAATAGTAACAAAGGTAGTCTCACAGTGGTTTGCATAAACGCAAAGATATGAAAGGAATCAAAAAAAAAAAAGTAAACCCTCTAGGGAGCTGAGTAATGGTGTTGGGTACAAACTATGTCGAGGCCATGTGAAACATGCAAGGTGGAAAAGATGTAGTGGGCTCGGAGGTCGAGCAATGGATAAAGGAGTATTCCATAGGATGTATTAAATGTCATGGGTATAGCCATTAAGACCAGACATCGTTACCTCTATAACTTTATTTATTTCCATATTTATGGTGAAGTACAATTACAGACTAGTTAGGGTTTAGTTGCACATCACTTTTGTTCTAGTCATGCGATAACTCTTAACTATCGTCTCGTTAACGCTTAGGCCAAGTTAGTTTCCTTGGGGTCGTTCGACAACAAGAAAACATACAATTTCCCCTTGTGCTAGTCACAACCACCAGTTAGTTAATACTTATGTGCACGGGTGTCATATACTTATAGCTATGATAACTTTATCATAAGGATCATTAAATGGTAATATAATTATGCTATGGATTGCATGAATGGGATAGAAGTCATATAGTATAGAATTACTTTGTGCAAATATAATGAAAGACCAAGGTGGATACATGTCTTAGGTAGTAGTTTACACCTACACTCTTGTGGAAACATTACATATGGAAAATGATCAATTTTGGTGACCCTAAATAAATTTTTTTTTATTTGGTAAATTTGGGAAACATTACATATGGTATCATAGCAAAGGTTACAACACTTGGACTTTAAATAGGGCCAAAAGATTTTCTTAGCACATATTTACTGTTTATGTAAAACTAACAAAACAGTTATTGTTACAAACAAAAAAAAATTATTTCTGTTGTTATCATGGCAACATAGAATGAAGCAGATATTAGACTTGAGGAAAATCCTGAGCAAAGGCCTCATGAAGAACAGAGGCAGAACAGTGATGGAAGTTCACCTACTGAGGTGCTGGAAACTATGATAAATCTCATTGTGGAGCTATAGGTTTTCAAGGAAGAAAATGACAAACTGAAAAAAGCACAACAAGAACAACAAGAAATAAATGAAGTTCTTTTGCGAAGCATAGTGACAAAGAATATCCCAAAGGATGATAACCAGGAAGAAAAGGTCAATAAAAGGGCCTCCAAGAATTCTGGTTCTGAAGAAGAAAAAGGGGACATCTCTTTTGAAGGTACACCTTCAGCAGAAGACAAAACAAAAATAGGAATAAAAAGGAAACAAGTGGACCATATTGAGGGGGAGTTTAAGAAAATCAAACCATCTACCTTTAACGAGGAATCCAGAACAAGGGAGGAGGCTGAAGCATGGTTATTAGACATAAAGAAGTATTTCCAGATATACAACTATTCCAACAATATGAAGGTCAGAATGGCCATCTATAATCTGAAAGGAAAAACTAGCATATGGTGGCAGGACCTGAAGTTGGCCAAGGGCCTAAAGGAAAAACAAATGGAATGGTCATATTTTAAGAAATAATTTAAGAAACAATATCTATCTGAAATTTACTATGAAAGAAAAACCAAAGCATTTTATGAGATACCACTCGGTCAAATGGCTATGGATGACCTGATAAACAAATTTCTAGAATTATTAAGGTTCGTGCCTTATATCCGGGAGGAAAAAGTAAAAATTTAGCGGTTCCTAAGTTGTTTACCATAGTCCTATAAGGACATAATCGAATTCAACAACCCCACGTCCTTAAGTGAATTTTTTCGGAAGGACGGAATGTGTTATGACCAATATAAACAGTGGTCAAAATTTTCCAAGGCTTGGAAGGACAAGAAACAAGACCGAATGAAACAACAGAGGAAGGGATATCAACCAAACCCTTTCCAGAATGCAGCAAAGATTTTTCCAAGGAAAGATTTTCACTCCAATAACTAGAATACCCAAGGAGGTTGTAAACCCGTTAATATGGGAACAAAGAAGTTTGGGGACATCCCCAAAGAACCGTTAAAATGTTGGGAATGTGGAGAACCTCACTTAAGGAGGAACTATCCACGTTTGAATTCAACAGCCAGGACTATGGTTCACAACCTATAGGAAGCCTCTACAGTGAGAGATATAGGAAAAAGATTACATCGTATCAATGCAACTGTGGATGGTCGACAAGCTGATCACCAGTCCACTGTAGTGGAAATTGAAGGTAAAATTAACAATACTTGTATTTCTGTTTTAATTGATCTAGGAGCTACGTTGAGTTATATCGCTTTTGGTGTAGTGGATTCAAATAAACTTAAGAGAACAAGACATGAAAAATCTTTGTTAGTACAACTAGCAACAGGAACAAAAAGAAAAGTATTTGATTTTATTTCTGATTGTGAGTTCCGTTTAGGTGGTCAAAACATAAAGATAAATCTAAATATACTACCGTTAGGGTCTTATGACATAATTATTAGAATGGACTGGTTAGAAAGGCATAAATAAGTTTTAGATTGCTATGAGAAATCACTCAATTATAACGATGAAAATGACATGGTTAGAATAGTACAAGGTATACAAAGACCAGTCTTAATTAGGTAGATTTCAGCTATGCAATTTAAGAAGTGCATGAGAAAGGGTTGTCATATTTATGCCATCCAAGTGACAAATCTGTTGGAAAAATAAAATAAACCTAGCTTGGAGGATTTTGTCGTCTTGCATGATTTCAGAGATGTATTTGTTGATGAGATACCTGAATTACCCCCAAGGAGAGAGATAGACTTTTCTATCGACCTACTGCCTAGTTCGACCACCATATCTAAGGCACCCTACCGAATGAGTTTACAAGAATTAACAAAATTAAAAATTCAACTACAGGAACTATTTGACCAAGTGTTCCACCATGGGGAGCACCATTCCTTTTTGTTAAAAATAAATATAGAACTCTGAGATTATGCATCGATTACAGACAATTAAACAAAATGAATGTTAAGAACAAGTACCCCTTACCTAGGATCAATGATCTATTCAATCAAGTAGGTGGGGTAAAGATTTTTTCTAAATTGGATTTAAGATCTGGTTATCACCAGGTTAGGATAAAAGATGAGGACATAAGTAAAACAACATTCATAATGAGATATGGACATTACGAATTTGTTGTTATACCATTTGGTCTCACTAACGTGTCAACCACATTTATGTGTTTAATGAACAACATTTTCAGGTACTTGGACAAGTTTGTTTTGGTATTTATTGATTATATCCTAGTATATTCTAAAACATAAGAATAACATGAAGAACACCTAAGGATAGTTCTACAAACTTTAAGAAAACACAAACTGTATGCTAAGTTCAATAAGTGTGACTTTTATCAAAAGAAAATACAGTACCTATGACATGTAATATATGAATAAGGTATTGCAGTCGATACTGAGAAAATAAGAGCCATCATGGAATGGTCGATCCCTAAGGACGTAGTGGACATCCGGTCATTCATGGGAATCATCGGATATTACTGTAGATTTATAGAGGGATTCTCCAAGATTGCATACCCTATCACATCATTACAAAAGAAGGGAACCAAGTTAACTGGTCATAGAAATGTCAAGACATTTTTATTAAGTTAAAGGAATTGTTAACAACCGCACCCATTTTAAAGGTAGTAGACCTGGACAAAGACTTCACATTCTATCTGGATGTGAGTATAGAAGGTTTGAGTGGTGTCCTAACTCAGGAAGGGAACATTATTTGTTATGAGTCCCAAAAAATAAAGGTGCACGAATGAAACTATGTCACTCATGAATTTGAGTTGGCAGTTGTAATACACGCCTTAAAGATGTGGCAACTCTATATAATGGGCATAAACTTTTTGTTATTGACTGATAACAACAGTGTAAAATTTTTGTTTAGTCAACCAGACCTTAATGCAAGGCAAGAAAGATGGATGGCCTTCTTGAGCAAATTTGAATTTGGGGTAAGAGACATAAAGGGTAAGGAAAGCAAGATGGTTGATGCTTTAAGTAGAAGAGTTCATGGGTTGTTTGAAATAAACATTAGCAAGGAAGAAAGCGATCTTGAATAGAGGATAAAGGCTGCAGGTAATAATGATGAAAATTACACTAAAACAATGGCAAATTTACGAAATAATACAGAAAATTCAGACAAAACAGATCTGAGTTTGGACAGAAATGGTCTACTAAGATTTAAAAATAGAATATACATACCAGATTCGGCTGAATTAAAGTTAACATTTTTGGACGAAGTACACAAGAAACCATATTTTGGTCATTCCGGATACCAGAAAACGGTAACAACACTAAGGAAGTTATTTTATTTGCCTAATATGAAGGGAAAAACAACAGAATACTTATCTAAGTGTCAATATTGTCAATAGGTGAAAGATGAACACCAACATCCAGTCGGCCTATTGCAGCCCATACTTGTGTCAGAATGGAAATGGGAGACTATATCACTAGACTTTATTACAGGTTTGCCTAGAACTCAAAAACAAAATGATTCAATTATGGTGGTAATCGATAAGGTTAGTAAGTTTTCACACTTTATTCCTGTAAAGTCTACTTTTAAAGCTATTAATAGCACTGAAATATTCATGAAATAAATTTTTAGACTACATGGTATTCCTAAAGTGGTGATTTCAGATAGAGACATAAAATTTACATCTACTTTTTGGAAAGAATTGTTTGCAGGGTTAAATACTAACTTGAATTTCATCACAAGTTATCATCCACAAACGGATGGGAAAACTGAATGAACAAACCAAATCATGGAATATATGTTATGCATGTACGAAAGGAAAAAACCAAGAAAGTGGGAAGACTACCTACACTTGGTGGAATTTGCATACAACAATGGTTACGAGACATCAGCTAAGATGAGCCCCTTCGATGTATTGTACAGAAGAAAGTGTACGACTCCGATTAGTTGGGATAACCTAGTTGACAGAGTCATGGTGGGACCAGAAATGCTCCATGAAATGGAGAGTACGATCAGAAAAGTACAGCAGAATTTAAAAGAGGCATAGGACAGACAGAAAAGTTACACAGACCTGAAAATAAGACACCTAGAATTTCAAGTGGGAGACCACGTCTATTTAAAAGTCAAAGCCTGAAAAAGTTCACTAAATCTAGAAAAATGTGCCAGGTTGGCACCCAAGTTTTGTGGTCCTTTTGAGATCTTAGCTCGAATTGGACCCATGGCATATCAACTTGCACTTCCTCCCAATCTAAAAATTCATAATGTATTTCATATTTCTTTGTTAAAGAATTATGTTCATGACCCTACTCATATGATCGATTGGAACTTGGTGTGGGTGGAACCAGAAGGCAAGTTCCAAGTGGAACCTCAACGCATTCTAGACAGGAGAGAAATAAAACTACGGAACAAAGTTGTCGCCCAGGTAAAAGTGCAATGGAAGCACTTTAGTCCTGAGGAGGCTACTTGGGAGTTAGAGGGAGATTTGCAGAAATCTCATCCAATCATGTTCTGAGAAAGGGACGAACATTGAGGACAGTGTTTTATTGAAGGGGGAAAGGATGTAACATCCCCAAAAATAGATTGTTTTTAACTCTAAAAATACTTAGGAATTTATTTCCATTTTTGGTAAATTTGAAATTGGAAAATTATTGCCATTTATGGAAATTTTGAATTTTGAATTTAGTTAATTATAAATTATGATTATGACTATTGGGAAAATATCTGATTTGACCCAACTAACTCTTTGACTATGACACTTGTAATAAACACATATTTTTATATTTATTGTTGATGGACAAATGGAACAACTAGGTTGAAATCAACTGACCATGACTCCATGAGTGGTGAACATGTTGAAACTACCTCAGGGTTGAATGTTATAAGTGGAAAAACAATAATTTGGCCATGGGCATCCCCTGAAAATCAAGGATTTGGAAAGCTGCGAAAATTCCCCAAGGGGAAAATACCTAGGCACAAATGATTTTGGCATATATAGAATATGGGAGGATGCAGGACACTGCCTAGTATGTTGAGGAAAATAATTATCTCTTGTTGTTATGAACACTATTTTCTGAGTGTGAGGCAAGGAGAATTTTTCTAAAACTAAAGGACTATTTCTAAGCAGGACTTCTAGAGTTCACCCTCATGGGTTCATGGTCAAGCTAGGGGGTGAACGAAACAAGTAGATTGGATGTTCTGTTCTAAGGTTGAGAGGAACTTGGTTGTTCCATTTGTTGTTTGGCAACTGTTCATGTATATCTACTCTTTATTTGGTCAAATGTTATTTTAATTTATGGATGATAGAATACATCTGTTTAAATCTAGATGAATTGTTATGTTTATTAAATTACTGATGGAATGGAATGAATTGTAGGATAAACCATTACAGTTTAATTGTATGTGTTGAGAAAAATTTCTATGTATCTTAGCTGGAAATGGAATTTAATTATGGAAATATATTAGGAGATACATCTAAGTTAAATAAAATATCATTTTAGTGATATTCTAGAAATCCCTACCAAATATGTCAATCGTATACATCTAGATCAGTTCTTCAAGTAAACTTTAGACTGTGCAAACGCTAAAGGAAATTTTGAAAAGTAAACCTGAGATTTAAATATATATGTATAGACATATATTTGTAGGTTATATAAGCATGATTGTATTAGATCGTGGAAATACCAGACAATGCAAGTGCCAAACGAGACTTAGAATAATTACCAGTATATATATAGTTGTTGTACAGGATGTTGCATAATCTATTTCTACATTTGAGTTATTCATACATAAGATTTCCAATACTTAGACACATGAGAAATTCAAGTAAATCTTCCATTGTTAAGACTAAGCAAATAATCAATGTACAATTTAGTTATTTCCTTGTAAACCACAAAGAGGTTATCTGTTTTTTTTTAATTTATACAATTCATAGTGAAGAGACTATTTAAACTAAACCACAGTATTCCTATGGCAGGAAAGACAATTGTACATTCCATTAACAAAATAATTAGAAGATCTATATATATCCATAGGCTCGGATCCAAATAGTCATAAATAGAACACCCGGAGCAATAAAAAACATCATCGGGACCCCAATTCTGAATCCTTCAAATCCAAACATTAAAATTGAAACCCGAGTACCTTTCTTGAATAAGTCATGGTACGGATCTATCGTTGCGACCGTATAATCCCTGCAGGAAAGTCAAGACGAAGTATTAACTTCAAATAGAATCCAAGCAAACTTTAGCATTGAAGTTAAATTAATTAAGACAATGAAGATCTCCTCATACATGGTTAATACTTATCTTGAAGTTATCGTAGGTATACTCCTAGTCAGAGTTGTGATCCGTCGACATACCAAAGGGGGAGGAGTGAACTTGAAGAGTCTGATGGGTACCCTCACAGTGAAACAGGGGGGTCCCATCATTAGATGTGATAACCAACAAAGAAAAAGAAAGGAATATTAAATGATTTCACAACTGTAAAATAGATTGGACATTATTCAAAGAAGGAAAATCAATAACATACAACATATAATTACTACACATAATGTCCAGTCAAGTCACAGAGAGTACTCTGAAGTATGGCCCTTGTAAGAATGAATTCACCCAGAAACATTTATAATCGAATTGAAATCAACACAGAATACTTGGGTTTTTCCCATTACAAAATGAAACTACGATAAGAAAATTCAAAGATTTCAAATGATAAGGTTGTATAGGGTAGGATGTTTAGACCAGAGGCATTTTTCCCAACTCAAAACTACAGACAAAGTTATGGGATGTTAACCCACCTTTTTCTATTAAACATTTACGGACTGTTGATAAGGATACATGTTTCATTCAAGTTACACCTAGAGTTAAGCATACAAAACCTAAGTTAAATATCATGTAAAAACCACAGGAAGTGTAACTGATTCATAACTGAGGAGATGTTCGAACAATGATCTTATCCTCTAAATCTCCACAGTTTTGACATGAACCACAATTAAAAAAATCACAGGCCAGGTGCCCAAAACATTTCTTTTCCAAACGAAAGAATGTAGATATACACAGGGGATGAACCTGTTATTATTATCATTCTTTGTTATGAAAATGATTCATGGTAGACATCGAGGGGCGTATGCAAAGAATCAAGATAATTTCAGAAAGTTTAAATAGAGGTAAAAATCCCCATACAGTCTTTACAATTATTTTTTTTTAAAACTCAAAGAAAAATGAAATCACACTTATACTGCGTAAGGGAAGGACCCTCCCTCAGAGGTAAACCTAGTTCCAAATCAGGATTTAACACCCTAGACAATCCACAAAGCATGTAATCAAACCATAAATTAGACAGTGAGTCATATCAACGCAACGAAATCTTGGGAAGACATAGGCAGAACACACACATCAATACTAGATGGAGTAACCACAAATGATGTAGAACGAGCAAGCCAAAATGCAGTATATTCGATAATGTTATTATAGCCAAAATAGAAGAACTGACATCCTCTCTACCTTTTACCTTTTCCTTCCAAAAAATTGTCTACATGTTTTTCACAAGTGCAATATCTATCATAGAGTACCAGGGTTTGGGAAGATGACCAAAACAGAGGTTAAGGGTGAAGCCACAGAAAAACCCTAAGAAGTGTCGAATATAATACCAATTGTTAGAGGAAAACTAAAAAAAAACTACCACTGAATTCAAGTGAATAGCACAATCAATAACCTTGAAGGTAACCAAGGCACATTAGTCACACAAAAAGTCAAATACCAATTATCGAAGGACGCTTAACTTGCAAAGGGTTTCCAACCGGGGTTCTTCTAATGTTCCATTTTCCAGAACGATCTCCAGTTCACGAATGTTGGCCATGCCACCAAGCCAAATAGTAACATAGGTAGTATCACAGTGGTTTGCATAAATGCAGAGATAGGAAATGAATGAACAAAACAATAGTAAACTCTCCATTGAGCCGAGTAATGGCGATGGGTACAAACTGTGTCAAGGCCATGTGAACCATGCAAGGTGGAAAAAACACAGTGGGCTCGGAGGTCGAGCGATGGATAAAGGAGTACTCCATAGGATATATTAAATGTCGCAGGTATATCTATTAAGACCAAACATCGTTACCTTTGTAACTTTATTTATTTCCATATTTATGGTGAAGTACAATTATAGACCAATTAGGGTTTAGTTTCACATCACTGTTGTTCTGGTCATGTGATAACTCTTGCCTATCATCTCATTAACACTTAGGCCAAGTTAGTTTCCTTGGGGTCATTCGACAACAAGAAAAGATATAGTTGCCCCTTGTGCTAGTCACAACCACCAGTTAGTTAATACTTATGTGCACGAGCATCATATACTTATAGCTATGATAACTTTATCATGAGGGTCGTTAAAGGGTAATATAATTATAATATGGATTGCAGGAATGGGATAGAAGTCCTATAGTATAGAATTACTTTGTGAAAATAGAATGAAAGACCAAGGTGGGTACATGTCTTAGGTAGTAGTTCACACCTTCACTCTTGTGGGAGGTAGAATCGATATTGTCATAAATAAATTATGTATGTCTATATTTATATGAAACTTACACCGATATCAAGAAGTGGTAAGAGTAAGCTATGGATGCCAAGGAAGTAGTAGGACCTTTCTGTAGTAAATTTAATGATTGCTTGCAAAGTTTCCTCTTTTAGACAAATGATCAATTCTGGTGACTGTAAATGAAAAAATAATTATTTGGGAAATTTGGGAAACATTACCATAAGGAAGGTCACATATAAATTCGGAAAAAAAAAAAGACTTCTTTGACTTGGCGCATTCAAAATCCAAATCAAATTCCTAGAGAATAACTATCCAATTAGAGTACTTTCCCGCCAACAATTGTCAAATAAGGATATGTTGCATGGGGTTGCAATCAGAAATGGCTGTGGTTCTGCGTAATAATATGTAGTGATGAAAACGTTGAACAACTTGAATAACTTCCACAACCAATTTCTCCACATGTAAATATTTGGTTTCGGTAGTCGTGAGACTCCGACTCAAATATTATATAATATGTTCATCGTGTGAATCATCCTCTTGGACTAAAACCATAGAAATGGTAGAGTCAAAAGAAACTAAGTACAGTAAATAATCTCAACTTTAGTCGGGTGGAAAAAACAGTGGTGTATGGGTTAAGGCGAGTTTCAAATCTTGTAATGCTTTGGTCATAGTGTCATCCTATACAAAATCATAACCTTTCTTAAGGAGTTGAGTAAATCCTTTCGTTAATTCAGCGTAGTTGGGAATGAATCAACATAAAAAGTTTTCCTTCCCTCGCAAACTTTGGAGTTGGTGTAGTGTGGAAGGAGGAGGAAAATTAAGAATAGCCTCAACCTTCAAGGGGTCTACTCGAATCCCATGTATAGACACTATAAAACCAATAATTCATCTAGATTCTACACAAAAAACATATTTGTGTGGATTCAAACGTATGCGATAACAACGATAGCATAGGAAAATGGCCCATAAATGTGTCGGGTGATCTTGACGACGCATGGAATGCGTCGGTAGATCGCCTAAATAGGGTTGTACGATGTTCTTAATGTAATGAAAAGTGTAATACATAGTGTGTTGAAGAGTCACTCCAACATTTTTGAGACCAAAAGGTAGTTTCTAGTATGTGAAGGCCGCCAAGGGAAAATAAAACCAGTCTTATGTTGATCCGCAGATAAAATATTGATTTGATTATAGACGAAGAAACCATCCATCAAGGAGAATATTTCACTCATAGCACAGTTGTCAACAATCTGTCCAACGAAAGGGGTTGGATAATTGTCTTTGGGACAAGATTTGTTTATATCCCTATAATCTACACAAACGCAGATCGTGCCTTGTTTCTTGTTTACCAAAACAATATTGGAAACCCAATTGGTCAAATCCATAGGATAGACAAATCCATGTTTAAGAAGTTTTTCAACTTCAAGCTTAATAGTAACAGATTTGCATGGATTTACTAGGCGAAGTCTCTGTCGAACGAGTTTAGCGTTCGGGTAGTTCTTAATCTCATCCACAACAATATCATAATCAATACCATGAATTTCTTCATAACTCTAGGAAAAAATTTCATGGAATTCTTGGAAAATGGATTTATAAGTGTGCACCTCATCAGTAGAACATGAGGCTCAGCAACGGTAGGTGAAATATTACTGAAGTTCCCTTCATACAAAACATCATGTGTAGGCTCAACAACAAAAGAAATAACAACGACAGTGGACAGAGTTGAAATCCGTTGGTAACTCTCTATGGTCTCATTCTCTAGGAAGAGAATAGAATGATGATTCCCATCGTCCCATGGAGTATCTTCCATGGACATGATCGTCATGATCATCTCATCAATAGGAAATATCACGTGGACTAGATCAGGAGATGTATCACTGAGAGAAGGAGGAGAAGGAGTTGTCAATTGAATAGCTTGATAAGATGATTCCACCGGACTTAAAGGCATTTGGTTGCCATAACGAAGATAGTCACCAGAGCTAGGTACTATCAATGGGTCATAAGACTCATGGGTTTCATGAACAAAGTTTTATATCATGTTAATTGAGGTGACAAAAGGAGGAGGAATATCGGGTGGTGGAATAGGAAATGTACCCATCAATATTGAATCTTTTAAAAGACCCACATTGACATTATCCTAACCAGAAGGTGTTTTCAAAATAAAAGTTATGTTTCTAGTACGTGAATCAGAATTAAAGAAGGCCAGTTGATCAACAGTAATGACATTTTCTTGGTGTGGAAAACGTAACACACGGAAAAGAGTAGAAACAACTACGCACATGGAATCAATCCAGCTACGGCCAAGTAGAAGGTTGTAATCGATAGGTCCATAAAATACCTCAACCTCGACATTAACTTATTTACCTTCTAACATAATAGTTAATGAAGGAAGAACATCGTAAGGTTTAAACCCCGTACCATTAAAATCTTTAAGATTATTGTGCGACTCTGTAAGGGTAGGAGAGCCAATATATTTCCAGCAAGTAACATACATATTGCAAGTCGAGGCCCCTTCATCAATAACGGTTCAAAAAATATTCTTATTTTCCACAATAACTTGGATCTAAAATGCTAATTGAGAAGGGAGCCTTGGAATATGATCTTCCAAGTCAAATATTATCAAATTATTATCAGTATGATCAATTCCACCAATAGTCTTTAACAACGCCTTTCGTTGTGTAGGAAAAATTCAAAGGACATCGAGATCGGACATTGCAAAGGGTGCTTGTGGAAGATCTTCTACAATACTGTAGTTTTGGGTAGCATGTGTGTGAGGAGTAAATGAATACTTTCAAACAACTCCCTTAGGAGGAGGACGAAGAAATATATATACGCCCGGTCATTCAAGATGAAGAGGACCATTTGGAGGTGAAGTTGGGGGAGGAGGTTGAACCAATGGAGGTGATAAATCATCAACTCTTTCTTTCGAAGGAGAATAATCTTTGGTTTGAGTTGCGACTACAATTTCATTCTTATTGGAGTCACCAGTAACATAAGGACATAAGACATGGTAGAGGGAGAAGATTGGTCGTGAATGAACAATTGGGTTTGTTGCTGAGAAGGAAAAGGTTGTGATAAGACAACAGGTGTAGGATGTTTCTCGGTCCCTTGCAGGAACTTAGTAACCTCAACTCGTCATGGAAAATATTTCGTATAATGATCCTCACTACATATAAGGAAAGGATAACACGGTTTACAGTTTTCCTTGTCATCAACAGGTTGTGTTTTAGTTTTCTTAGATTTATTATTATTATTTTTGTCCTCTTTGTTCCTACCCTTCCCTTTCTTTTGATTTTTACCAGTAGGCGTAGATCGAACCAAATTAAATTCAGCGGTTTTACCAGGGGAAGGAGTTGGGTTAGGATTATTTTGTACATTAGAGGTAGTAGACTGGGGATTGGTATGACTGGCCTGTTTAGACTGAGTCTTAGCTTGAAAAGCACCAATCACACCATCAACAACATAATAAGCTACTAGAGGTGTTGGGGTAGGAGCCGTAGATGGATGAGGAGCATCAAGAATAAAGTCATATAGTGTGCTCGTTTGTGAATAAATAAGATCTAGATATTGAGAACGACTAATCTCCAGCTCTTTGGTGACAACACCACTCATGCAAACATCATGAGATATAGGCCCAGTGAGTGACTTGGTAAACCACTCAACCAATAGTTGATTAGGAAGGGGAACTTTGATTAAGTATCTTCTCCTCCTCCACTCATGGATATGATAAAAAATATGAGTGGAAGAAGATTGTTTAAATGAACTCAAAATTTTAGTTCCTGTCTCATATCGAATTGGCAATTGGTAATGTGTTAAGAAATCCATGGCTAGGGTATTGAAGTCAATAAATAATCCTCGTGGTAAATCAATATACCATTTGGCTGCCAAACCTGTGAGATTTCGTTGGAAAATTCATAATCTTATAGAGTCATCCATCAATGAGTTGGACAAACACCAAAGATGGAAAGTCATGACGTGATTATTTGGGTCTTCTCTTGATCGAGCGTCAAACTTAGGTGTTTGCACCCAATTCGTCACTTGGTGAGCAAATAAAGGGTGCTTACATGCCCAGTTGGGTCTTTCTAGGCATGACAGTTGTAGAGGAAAGGGTTAGAGAAATAAAAACAAAACTATAAGCAAGAATTAAACTAAAACAAACTAAAACTATGAGCATATGGAAAAACAAATAACAAAGACAACAAGACCAATATCACCAATGTTTTGA
>ML783043.1:278924-292707 GCA_009831015.1 Picea engelmannii | reverse complement strand
GTCTAATTAAGTACAGACATCTCAATTGGTTGATGCACTGGCTAAGGGGGAGCTTATTCAGCAGATACAGCATGGTTTCAGGGGGAGCATGGTACTGTCCACTCTTTGCCATTGATGTCAAAGGGGGAGAAAGGAGTCGAGTTTGAAATGTTTCAGGAACAGAGTCCAGTCTGAATGAACGAATGCAGAGGAGTGTTGAGTCTGAATGAAAGTGTTTCCATCAATGCCAAAGGGGGAGATTGATGGAAAATATTGAACAAGCACCGAATGTGTGTTGATGGTTGTTGTCATTGATGGCAACAATGGAGATGGCAGGATATGAAGGATAAAACCCCTTGGGGATTCAGACGTAAGAGCTCAGGAAGGAAGATAGAGATCTAGTGACCGTTGGATAAGAAATGTTCCGGACCGTTGATCACAGCCCGTATCGGAGAATCGAGAATCGGGATTTCGCGACTCCCGTGAACAAGTGCATCAGAAATCCCGAAATCGCGAAATGCGATTTCCCGATACGAAAGATAGTGTGTGGGCCACCAAGAAAGATTTGAGCCATCAGATTGGATGAAGACACCCGACAGCCATCAGATCTGCAGAAGCTGCGAAGGGGATAAGCCATCGAAGAATCGGGGATCGGGAGTTTATAATGTCTAATCCACTTGACATCGAAAACTCTGAAATCGCGATATGCGATTTCGCGACTTAATCACAGCCATTAAATCAAGAAGATATCGGGACCATCCACTTGTAGACAGGAGGTGTCATCGGAGTTTCGGGGATCGGGGTTTCAACGTGCAAAGAAAACAATGCAACGAAAATCCCCATTTCGCGATATGCGAAATCTCGACTGAATCTGCACCGTCAGATCAACATGATATTTAGACCGTCGATCGTATTCACGGCAGCAGTCCACGTCAGCTTTGGACACGTGGCACAACCAGGAAATGACAGGTGGCAGGAAGATTCAACAGTTCAAACACAGGTAAGTCATGATTCAGAGTGACACGTGGCAGGATCTAACATGTGTCAAACCACGTGTGACGTCAGCAGAGGCATCAATGATCGGGACCGTCCATCTGAGGGACAGGTGTCGAAGATCAAGGCACCATCGGAATATCGGACATCGGGAAATCGGAGTTCCTGAGGTTGAAGGAAACAAGAGATCGAAAGTCTCGAAATCCCGAAGGTATTGAGACCGTCCATTTGAGGGACAGGTGTCGGAAATCAGGAGCGAGTTGGCATATCACCTATCGGGAAATCAGAGTTCCCAAGGTCAAAAGAAACAGGACATCGGAAGTCCCGAAATCCCGACACAATCGGGACCGTCCATCTGAGAGGACGCGTGGCAGGAGATTGGTGCCATCGGCGAAAGGCCCAACAGGAGCTCGTTCATCGGCTAATCAGAAATTGGGATATTGGAGATCCCGGGCACAAAGGTTTGGTGCATTTCGATTTCGCGATACGCGAAATCCCGATGAGTGGGGTACAACTGTTAGCACAACAGCAAAGGAGGACAGAGGATTAGTGGATGCCAGCTGTCAGAGATAAGGATGCGGGGGGGCTGAAACACATCGGGAAATCGGGGATCGGGAATCTCGGAGGCATGTGCATGGCGACATCGAAAACGCTGAAACCCCGATGAGAGGTTTGACCGAGGTCATGTGTTGATGGTCTTATGGAGCCAAGGCCTATAGCCAGCAGGGCTAGCGCATGGAAAGGGGCGCATCGGCATCGAGGATCGGGACTTGGTAATGACCAAGTCACTTGACATCAAAAACCCCGATTTCGCGAAATGCGAAATCGCGAGTGAATCTAGACCGTCAGATCCAGAAATGATCAAGAACTTTGATTTAAAAGGGCGCGCGAAGGTTTAAATCAAATTTTAAAACAGGAGCTCGATTTCCTCCAAGCAATAAATATTGGACCCGATGAACGTTGAACGGGTCCTGGACCAATGGGCTTAAAAAGGGGTCGATGCTCTCGGCAGAGATAGGAGAGGACATGGAGGCCATTTTTCTGACAATAGGGATATCTACTGGTGCGTGAGGTCATTTGAGTGGGCAGCATGGCAGGTTTGAAGAAAGTGGAACTTCCCTGTGGCAGTTGGGCAACAGATCTACATTGACAGAGAGATCTCAGCTGTGGGTTCTGCAACCACGAAATCAGAGGCATCTTCTCCAGGTTTATTGAGTTATTTAATATGTGTCTTTTGGTAACTACCTAACAGTCCGTAGATCTGTGTTTACTCTTGAAATAATTTTTGTTACTGTCATAACCACTAGATGAAACTACCTGATCCAGTGTGAAAATTAATGAAACGTGGTCAACAGTGAGTATGAGGGTTAAACCCTTCAGCAATAGCAATCTGCCAGTAGAAACTCATGCTATCTTCAGGGGGTTGAAGCTCCCTTCCAGGAAAGGCTGGTAAACGAGAGAAGGTTGTAGCCTTCTGCAGGTAGAAGCCTGCGTACTAGTATGACACTGCACTAGTACATTGTTGTAGAATGTTTTCTTAATAATAATCATTGAAGACAGAGACAACAACAGTGGTGGTTTTTTCTCGATTTGGGTTTCCACCTTAAATCCTGGTGTGCATGTGTCCTATTCATCTGTGTTAGTTTATTTTGTTGAATTACTGTTTAAGAGACATCTGATGAATGAAGAAACCCATAATAAGATTTCTGGATGCACTACTGATTTCATAAGAATATTTTTTAGTGAAAGAAAAGTTAAAAATTATTGATAGCTCAAATACTGATTCACCCCCCCCTCTCAGTATTTTTTCAACACACAGAACAACCAAATACCCAAAGTGAACTATATCTGAAGAGAACCAAAGATATGAGCATGTATTTGACAAATGTGACTATGCGCATGCGTACCTGACCATGATATGGAAAAAAGGGCACCCCGGGGGCCTAGGACGAAAAGTGATCCAAGGACAGTCGTGATGTAGGCGGCGGGATGTTGATCCCGTGGCTGAAGACGGTTTGAAAAATGGACACCTTAGGCTCCCAGAATGTTGAGTGAAAATTTGGCAAAAGGCCTATATATAGCTGTAGGGCCCACATTGCCACCTCATTTGTACCTGTTGCTACAGTGATTGGACGAGCAGATTGCAGAGGAGATTTGGAGTTTCAGGGAGCACGAGGTATCCGATTGACGGTGTGCGAGTCTCAGGTTAGTGGTCTGATCATCTTGCATAGAAATAGGTTTCCAATTTTTGGGCAGGGTAGTTAAGGGGGGCCGTACAGTGGTTTTGAGGGGTTTTGGGTAGGATGTGGGCCCACATGCGCGGACAATTCGGTGGAAGACGCGCATATGTGCGCACCTGTCCACAGAATAGACGCGCATGGGTGCACGTGAGTGGGAATTTAAGGCGCGCCCTAGGGGCGCGCCTGTGAGGTGAACAGGCGTGCACTAATGCGCGCCTGTGCAGTGAATAGGCGAGCATTTGTACGCACTTGTATAGTGAACAGGCGCGCATATGTGCGCGCCTGTATAGTGAATAGGCGCGCATACGTGCGCGCCTATGGGTAAGAAAACCGCGACTTTGGGACAAGGTTCGGGGGTGAAAAATGAGTCTTTTTGATGCATTGGATGCTTGCATAAGATTATATAGGACTTTGTGTTGTGTGCAGGTAGCTAGCAGTGACTATGGATGTCTGGTGGCGTGAGCGAGACTGATCGCAGTTGCAAGATGTTGTGGCCAATGCAGGGCCTGTGGTTCGAGCGGCTTTAGCAACCAGTGGGTTGCTAAAGTTTTTTGAGTGCCCATTGATACGGGCACAGGAGTATTTACTGCAGTTCCTGCTCCAGATGTGGAGTCCATAGCTGCACTGCTTCCTGGTGCGAGGAGAGAAGATCCCCTTCACTGCGGTGGAGGATGTCTATTTTTTTACTGGGCTCCCCTTCCGGGGAACGCCGCTGCCAGCAGAGCCTGTGCTGCCAAGGCACACACACCTGTGGGAGATCGTTGAGCGATATTTCTCAGGCGAGAACTACACATCTGGGACTGTAGTGAGTGTGAGTGGTCTAGATTCCCTGGTGCATTGTTGCATAGCGGCGATGATTGTTCGTGTGTATGGGTCACTTGCGACCCAACGGATTAGTGGTGGCCAGCTATTGGTGCTGGAGAGGGTGGTGGTGGGTCGTGAGCGCTTTGCATGGGGGTTGACTCTACATGCACGGATGATCGCACAGTTGGATCGATGTCGATCCACAGGTACCGGAGAGTTCACGTTCGACTCGATCCTGGTAGACAAGTTCTTGGAGAGGGTGTCGATGCTGCGCCCTAGGGTACTACTTGAGGCACCAGGGGCACGAGAGCCTCGCTTGAGGCGGTGGTCTGCAGTGTTGGTTCGCCATGGTGGTGGCGAAGGTGGTCATTACTTTACCGTGCAGGCGGCGCAGATATGGCGGTAGATGCCGCAAGTGATCCTTCGATACCCATACGCTGGGGTTGACTTCCGGGGGGACCCGAACATGGTGTTGCCTCCTTGGGATGTTTTCGACCATCGAGGTATGTTGTGTATTTGTATGTTTTGATTTATGTTAGCTTTTGATATACCAGTTCATATGTGATATAGATGCTGATACGATCATTTGTTTGTTGTTTTGTGCATGTGAAGATGTGGCACCTCGCGGGGGCGAGGTGGAGTGGCAGAGAGCGTTGGTTCAGCGAGAGCCGAAGAGACTGCCACATGGAGAGAGATGTCGTCGAGATGAGGCCGCGGGGTGACCAGCAGAGCCCGAGAGGGCAGCGAGGAGGCATCGGTTTGATGATCCCGGTGCAGGGCCATCACATGAACCTCTGGCGGCAGCCGGAGTAGATTTTGATGATATATGTCGTCGTCTTGAGATGGTGTTACAGGATGTGCCTGAGGGCATGTGGATCCGCATCCAGGACAAGGGGTTCCTGGAGCAGTGCATAGGGTTACCGCCACCATGGCGGGGTATAGTGTGACGAGCAGTTGTGCTTGCCGCAATGACTAGTGGATGCCTGTCGCCGGGGCAGGAGGGTCCTGCAGGTGTTCCACCACCACCGCCTGGGGCAAGTGGGGGTGGGCCACCATGTCCTCCTGAGGGAGGAGCAGCTGGGGGTGTGATAGAGGCACCCTGATGGATGTATATTGTATACCTTTTTTATTGTATATAGGCTGGTGAGCCGATTTTGTACTGAGGTGTGGCACTGGCCTATGGGCATATGTATTTTTTGTATGTAAACATTCGGATGGCTGGAGAGGCCTTGATATATATATATATATATGAGTATACACCTTTTTGAGATCCTAATGTTATTTACATATGTTTTTTGTTGTTGATGATGATGTTGTCGATTCTATCTATATGTTGTGACAGGATGTATGAGATGTTTATGTATGTGTAGCTTGATGTGATATATGCCAATCTAACACCATGTTAGCTATTTCATCTGTTGTTTGATTCAATTGTCTTGGAATATGTGTAAATGTAATGGAATCAAAATGTCGAGATAATAATCTAACCTGCAGGTATTTGCGAAAGAGGCACGGATCGCGTACACGGTAAACATTGTTGAGCTGGAGAACGACTAGTTGAGAGTCGAGGAAAATGCTAAGGTGACGAATATGATGATGCTGGGCATCGGTCAGGAGGCCAATGACAGCAGTGTATTCGGCTTGGTTGTTGGTTGCTAGTCCCAAACAGATGCCACTTGAATGGAGCATTTCATGTGAGGGGGTATATAGATCCCAAGCTGCCAATGTGAGATTTTGTGTCCAACGGCTGGCGCCGTCGGCGTAAACAATGTGGTAGGCTGGTGGAGGAAGAATATGTCAATAGCATAAAGGATAGTTTAGATGAGAGGGTAGGAGAAAAAAGATTAAAAACAATAAAAAAGAAGAAAAAATAACCTAAAGTAGCATGACTACTTCTAAGCATAAAATTTCTTGAGGTACAACCCATTGACGGGTTCCTTGAGTGAGAGGCCTTCGGGGGAGGCCAAGATGTATGCGCCTTTGGTGAGGCAATGTTGGATTATGTAAGGGCCATGCCAAAGTGATTCGAATTTTCCGTGGCCGAAGGTATCATGAGCGATATCATAGGCCAAGACGAGGTTGCCTTCGCGGAATGAACGAAGGTTGACATGGCGATCAAAGGTAGCTTTGGATCGTTTTTTAGCTGCCTCGTTGTTCTATAATGAAGATCGTCGATCTTCATCCAACGACTCCAAGTTCAGCATGCACTGCTCCATTGGAGTAGTGTGAGGTAATAGCTCAATTGTGGTGCGTAGGGTGGGAATTTCGCACTCGATGGGAAGAGTTGCCTCGATCCCATAGACTAAATGAAATGGCATGAAACCTGTAGCAGTATTTATTGCCGTTCGATAATCCCATAGCGCGAAAAATAACATATGATGCCAATTGGTTTTATGTTTATTAACCGTGTGCTGCAACATGGTCTTGAGGACTTTGTTCACTGCCTCGACCTGGCCGTTTGATTGAGGGTAATATGGTGAGGAAAACTCGTGAGAGAAGCCTAACCGAGATGAGAGTTCGACGAAGATCTCATTCTCTAATGTTTCCCATGGTCAGGAACAAGTTGGAGTGGTACTCCAAAACGGGATATGACGTGGTTGAAGAAAAAACGCACTGCGGTGTCAGCGGTGTTGTTGAAAGTGGGCATAGCTTCGGCCCATTTGGTGAAGTAATCCACCGCGACAACAATGTATTTGTGACCATTGCTAGAGGGGGGATTACAAGTCATGAAGTCAATGCCCCATTTACAAAAGGGGCCCGTGGTAATGACAGGGTGAAGAAGAGCGGGGGGAGCTCGGGATTTGTTGGCGTAGAGTTGACATTGCTCACATCGTTTCACGGCATGAATGCAATCGTGAAACAAGGTAGGCCAAAAGTAACCAGCTCGGATAATATTCTGAGCCGTGGATATACCCAAAAGGTGGCCCCCACAAGCGTCATTGTGGTAGTCGTTTAAGACTCTGTCGGCCTCGTCAATAGTCAGGCAACGACGAAGAATGGTGTCGATGCCCCGCCGATATAGGATGTCTCCGATGAGGAGGTAGCGGGGGGCCTGATGGCGAATACGCCGACGATCATCTCGTGATAGATGGTTACCGAACTTTTGAGTTCGTAGGTAGACGAGGAGGTCGCCATACCAAGGATCATCTAAGGTGATGTAAAAGAGATGTTCGTCAGGAAAGTCGATGTTGACGGGGGGACTGGTGGTGTCAGAGGGAAGGTCCGTGACAAGTTCGGCGAGAACGATGGCTTTCTTACTTTTAGGTGTTGAGAACTCGAGGTCGTATTCCTGGAGGATAATGATCCATCAAGCAAATTTTTCGTTAACTTGTCGACAACTTAGCAAATATTGCATAGGGTTTGAATCTGCGACGACCTTCGTGGTGCAAAGCATAATGTAATGGCTCGGTTTCTGGACTGTGAGGACAACAACAAGAGCAAGTTTCTCTTCGTGTTTGTACTTCAAGGGTGGGCCCGAGAGGTTCTTACTAACATAGTAAATGACATGTTCATGACTGTCATCTCCGAGATGGACAAGGACACCAGCTACTGATACAGTTGATGCTGATATGTAGAGGATGTAGTCGCAATTATAGTCAGGTGCACTAATTAAAGGTGCATTTGAAAGCGTTGCTTTGAGATCATCAAACGACTGTTGGGCATAGTCGTCCCAGTGAAAGGGGATGTCGTGACGTAGTAAGCGGAGGAAACTGTGTGCGTGTATGGAATAATCAGGAACAAAGCGTCTAAGGAAGTTAGCTTTGCCCTGTAGACTCTGCAATTGTCATAAATTCCGAGGAGGTGGAATTTCGGTGATGGCTTTGACTTTAAGGGGGTCCACGGTAATACCGCTTTGGGAAACAATAAAACCGAGGAGGTGCCCTGCGGTGACACAGAATACACACTTGAGAGGGTTCAAGCAGATGTTATACTGACGACACCGTTGAAAGATGATTCGTAAATCATCGAGGTGTTGGGTGCGCTTCTTAGATCGAGCTATGAAGTCGTCCAAGTAGGCGAGGATGATAGCAGCCAGATTGTGAAAGATGTATGTCATGGCCCGCTAAAAAGTTGCGCCAGTGTTTTTTAAGCCGAAAGGCATGACACGATATGCGAAGGTACCCCATGGGGTGATGAATGTGGTTTTATATTGATTGGCTGGGTGGATTTGAATTTGGTTATAGCCAGAGAATCCGTCCATAAAGGAAAGAGCTCCGTGGCCGGCGCAGTCATCGATAATTGGATCGATAAAGGGTGTTGGAAAATTATATTTTGGAGATGCGTTATTGAGATCGCAAAAGTTGGTGCAAACGCGAATGGTGCCCTATTTTTTTTCGATGGGTACAGGGTTGGAAACCCATGAAGTGTAAGCGATGGGGTAAATAAAGCCGGACGTACGTAATTTATCAATTTCGGCTTTGATAGCCGCGGCCTTAGATGGGTGTAGCGGTCGCTGTTTCTGGCGAACTGGTGTGATGTCAAGACAAGTGTCGATGCGATCTTTGACAATAGATGGTTCTAGGCCAGGCATCTCTGTGTATAACCAGGAAAAGATATCCTTGTATTCTTGGAAGAGGGTTTTATATGCGACGGTTTCCTGAGGAGTGCAAGCAGCTCCAATGATGATTTATTCGACGATGCCATCTTTAATGGAAATGTCGATTTTGATGGTGGGGGAAATGTTGGCCAGATTACCTTCTTCAAAAGCATCGGGTGTAGGAATGGGATTGTTGAACCAATCAATAGGCCTGGAGGGGATAAAATCTTTGGTTTCGACCGCGTAAATGGGATTGTGTCTAGGAGGCATGAGGGCTTCCTGCGGAAGGAAGAGAGCATGATGATGTAGTGTGTCCCAGGGAGAATCTGGGTGTTGTAGCTCTTCCAGTATTTCTTCGTCGCATTGGAAACGACAAGAATATAATTGATCGTGAGGAGTGATCTCAGTGACAGTGTGGTTGTCCCCTGCTGAAGAGACAGAGGGGGTAATGCTAGGAGAGAGTGAGGATTCACTCAACATAAACCATATATTGAGGTACTGAGGGGTACCCGTGGTGGTGGGATGGAGAGTCTCCATAGGGGAATGAGCAGGAGAGTTGGGTGGGTTACGGGGTAAATCCTCAGATACGTTGTCTAAGAACCATGGAGGCATAGGGAGTGCCTCAGGCTCGGGAGAAATGACATGAAGATATGCTAGTGGTGAAGTAAGGTTGATTACTACCTCTGCGGGTCGGTGTAGCAGGGCCAATTGACGTTGCCTATATTCTAGGATCATAGGACATTGGTATGTAAAATGAGCTAATGAATCGCAGAGAGAACAAGGGAAGCTCATATGTTCATTGACTATAGTGGTGACATAGCGAATGTCAGTGATGTTTGAAGAGGATGTAGAAGGGCGTGGGTTGTTCTGGAAGTCCTGGCGTATAGCAGCTAATGTCTGCCGGAAACGTGGCAGTGCTAGGCAATGATGAGTGTAATGGCCATACTCGAAATAGATAGCACACGCGAATTTGTTCCTCAACCCTTTACTGCTGGAAGGTTGGGTGGTAGCAGTAGGACTAGCAGTAGTGATGGGAGTTGTGGGAGTTTGGTTGAGGGGAATCAAATTCCGTAATTCGGGTAGTGATGGGTAGTTGTTGGTTTGGTGACCCTATTTCTCACATAATGTGCAGGGTGGTGGAATGCGTGGAGGAAGTGGAGCTGTGGGCTCCTTCTTATTTCGCCTGCCCCCAATTGTAGAAGGGGGGGTAGGGAGTATGGGGGTAGTGGGGGTGAGGACAGGAATTTTCATGGGGAGGCCTTCCTATGGGTGAGGGACCATCTCAGGTGGATGTAAATACCACACTAGGATTGCTAACACCATATGGGGTAGTGTGAGCGTTGCGGCTACCTGGAAAGCTTCAATACCAGGTGGAGGGTAAAAGAAGGGAATTTGAGTGAGGGGTCGGGGAACTATCTCCCAAATGGGATTAGGCCCTTGAGGGAGTGTGGATTCTTGGACCATAGGGGTCGATGAGTGTGCAGGAGGCTCCTATGGGAGTGGTTTTGCGACTATTGAGACGTCAGGAATGACTGAAGCCTCCTGAGGAGGATGAGTATCCTCCGTGTGAGTTCCATTAGATGAGATGATGCAGACTTGATTAGGGTGAAGGAGTGGTGGTGCTCCATGGTATGTCCCTAATAAGGATGGATCTTTGAAAATCCCTGGACCCATCTCGACGAGTGGGTATGCGTCTTTGTTGGTGTGAATGAGGGGAAGAATGTTATCGAGGTTGGCAGAGGGGTTTGGCTCATAATGTGAGACTTGGTCGATGGCTACAATCTTTCTGTTGTGGGGGAACATGATTGTCCTAAAGACTGATGATGCCACTACCTTCATAGCATACATGTAGCTACGTCCAAATAAGATATTGTAATCGAGTGGGGTGTCGATAACTTCGATGTCAATGAGAATGGTTTTTCCCCCGAGTTCCACGGGGACATTTTGGAAGAGCCCTTCAGGAGATGATGGTCGTCCGTCGTAAGCTCATAGTGTGATGGCGGAGGGTATGAGTTCCGGGGAACCGAGTTTCTGCCATACTATTTTGGACATGATGCATGTAGATGCTCCTTCATCGATGATACACCGATGGACGATGATGTTCTTTATTTTTACTGGTATTTGAATAGCGACCAAGGCGGGAAGACGAGGTTCGCAACTATCAAGGTCAAAAGTTATGAGTCGAGTTTCAGCAGGGTCGACTGGCCCCAAGGCGGAAAGTAGTGATTTCCGATGAGTAGGAAAATTCTGGAGGACTTCCAAAACTGACATGGCAGCCGGGGATTGCGCTAAGTCGTCTACCAAGTTGTAGTTATGTGCTGCCCTAGCCTGTGGATTGTGGACATTCCTGCGCAAGGGGATGCGAGGGATGTGTAAGGGTGGTTCGGAGGAAGGGCGAGGGATTACCAATGGGGGTCCCGTCGGTGTAGCGTTTGTCTCTGGAAATATAGGAGTAGACTCAGCGGGCGTCTGATACTGACGATTGCATGTTTGCAGAAGAATTTCTTCCTCACTGGTGAGGAGAATTGTTCGCTCTGCTGGATTGTTGGGATTGTGGTATGGGCTTACCTGAGGTGGGGGATGCTGCGTGTCCTGTTGGGTGTTTATCACACCTTGATGTGGGATAGGGTTTTGCAGCACGGCGGGAGGTTGCTGTACATACTGTTGTGGCGCCCGCTGAGGGGCAGTTTGTGCAGGGGTATGGGAAAGACTACCCACGTCCTTCAACCGTTTGAAATCAGCGATCTGGGGGCAATGGTGGGTGTAATGACTGAATTCACCACAAAGGGCACAAGGGTGGATAGTTTTAACATTATTCCGCCCTTGGCGTTTGTTGTTATTATTTCCCCCTTGGGGGTTTTGGTTCCCTTGGTTCTGATTGCCCCCAGTGGGTTGATGTTGTGGGGGTTGATTCCTTCCTTGACCAGGGTTGTTGTTATTCCTGTTCCAACCTTTCTTCTTGGCATTGTTCGACGAGTTGGCTGTATTCAACTATTCAAAATTTTGGTATTGTTGAGAAGTAGAGGGTTGAACAAAGTTTACCCCCGTATGAGGATGTGGGGGAGCCATGGGTTGTGGAGGACCAGAAAAGGGAAAGTAGGGATTCTGTGGGGGTACCGCTCCATAAGGTACATAGGAAGGTTGTGTTCTTTCGCCAGTACTATAAGTGGATGTTGAGGGGGTACCACTGTTTGTGGGAACAGGTGGATGTATGGGAGGTGTCGGTGGTGCTCCACTGATGGGCGGAGGTACAACAACAGGATATGGTTTTTGATAAGGGGGTGGGGGGTAATAAGGAGTGCCCCTGTATGCCGGCGGGTATTGAGGTGTTCCATACATCGGTGGCAGTTGGGGTTGTGGACCATAGTGTGTGGTGGCACCTATTAGTCCATCTGTTGAGTGAGACATCCCAGGTTTGTCTTGGCCAAACGGCACGGGTTTTGGAAGATCAGGAAGTACTATGTATAAGCATCCTGACTGTGTGTAAATGAGGTCATATTGTTGAGCCTTGCTGATGGCTTCCTCTTCAGATTGTGGGAAGGTGGAAGCTACATCCTTACCAAGGAGAGAGACAAGTGATCGAAGAAACTAGTCAAGACATTGTTGTTAGGTGGTTTCATCTTTACACAAACTACGTCGCCTACGCCACTCATGAATGTGGTCAGCGATGTGGGTGGCTAAGGTATATTTGAAGTTAGACAATAGTTCTAGATCATTGTCATGGAGGATGGGTAATTGGAAGAAAGTTAAGAATGCTTTGGCCAAGGATTCAAAGGTCGTATGGGACCCTGATTTTTCTTCAACATACCATTTGGCTGATGGGCCAGTGAGTGTGCGTTGAAATAATCGCAGTCTGACGGAATCGTCCATAATGCTACTGGAAGAACACCATAGATGAAATTTCATGACATGGTTGGCGGGGTCATCCCCTGCCTTTCCTTCAAACTTTGGTATGTCTGAAGGAAGTTTGGTTGGCATTACAGGCCATGTGGCGTCATGCAATATAGGATCATTGGTAAGTTTGGTGAGATCCGGTATGTTGAGAGAGGCCAAGTATGGCATCTGTAGTGGGGTGGCAGGGTTAGTCCCAGCCATAGTGTATTGTGAACCGGACCCTTGATGAGGACTAGGTGGGTTGGTGCTTCCTCCTTGAGAGGAAGTGGGTCCCCCGCTTCCATGCAAAGGAGAGCGAGTGAATGTATGACCTTGGGAAGTGGACCCAAGTAAGGTAGAACCAAGAAAAGATGATCCTAAGATGGTAGCACTCACAGGAGTGTGTGAAGGAGGTACCGATGAGCAGGTGCGACCAGATACTCCTCCTAAGATAGGCGAAAGGTTGAGCAAGAATCGTGAACGATGGGGGTTATGTGGTTCCCCTATGATGTCAGACTAGTTGTGTGAATGTGTGCAACAAGTGGTGAGAGAAATATAGAAACAAGAGTCTTTGCTGTGATTGTTTTACACAATACATATATCAAATTCAAACTGTAATCAAATGTACATCATACATAAATGAAAAAGAAGCATATATGTGGGTAAGAGGGTTTTGTCCGCGTGGAGGGAATCAAAATAAAGCAAATGCTCGTGTCCTAGAAGACGTAATGTCCTTCCTCTCAAATAGCACTGGACCTTCCAATAGTACTCAACAGTGGGGTCTGAAGTCACCGGAAGAGACACTAGTGAAGGATGAAATAATTGGTTATAATGAGGGGTAGAGGGGGCAATATCCTGAAAGAGCTGGCGATACTTCCCAATAGCCACACAAAATCCAATCAAGGTGCAATTACAGCCCACAATCGCCACCTAGGTAGATGTCCTAAAATTGGTCACTAGGTACCTTGGTCCAAGTGCGGCATTTAGATTTTCGGCCTAATAAATGGGTCACGGGCTGGATCTCGTCCAAGAGGTGGGTGCCTCAAGGGGGGACGCACAAAACAACCGGACCTTGGCCTTCGACCCTTCACGGGCATCTCCCTGCCTTATGGTGATTGGAACACTGGACTTGGAGGGTTTGAAGTTCCCTATTTGTCAACTTCTATGTTTGAAAATGTGAGAACCATATAATGGGGAGTTATTTGGATACCTATCCCCGAAATCCTACCTAGACTAAAATTTTCTTTTGGCACCTCCTGTGGAGGAAAACTTAGTGAGTTTTTAGAAATATTTTAGATGAAGTTGTTTTGTGAGGCTGGGGGTGAGAACCAACCTCGTTTGATTAAAAGTGGGAGTG
>ML783043.1:220812-253772 GCA_009831015.1 Picea engelmannii | reverse complement strand
CTTCTCTCTCTCATCACGAGTAGCTGATCACGTATTTAGCAACTCAGAATTTCTTGTCCTGATCATTTTTCTGGACTAAAACAAAGCAATTAGCACATCCTCGGCAAATTGGAATCTCCCACAACTAAATATGATCTGTCATCCACTGCAAATTATGCATATAGTGCAAACACAAAACACTTTTAGTTGTTAGTTGTAGAATTCATGGTGTTTGCACTATAACAACTAAATATGATCTGTCATCCAAACACCATGAATTCTACAATAACAAGAACCGTCGCTCACTCTGTTTTATAACCATCCCACAATCGAGGCAAGAGTGGACAGTCCTGAAATTGCAGAATGGCGTAACATACAGTGCATCGTCTAAACGTTTGTCACGTTTTTCCTACAGGCGATGTTGTCGTGTGATTAAAACATTGGTGTTTTTCCAAACTTATTTTCCTCCGTATCCTGGGCAATAAGGGGTTGGTTTTACTAACCAATTAGAATTAGAATGAAACAAAATACTTTTAAATAAAAATTAAAAATTAAAAAAATCAATCTCTAGTGTAAAACTTTTTGGAAAACGACTCACAAATTTTTGGTCCACCCTGAATTAATACCTAGTCACTGAATTAATACTTAGTCATTGCGATATCGATTACTATATACCATTCCTCGACAAGTATAATAACATTTTGAATGCTTTTCATATAATATGCTTTGAATTATTTTTTATAAAAGAAAAGGACAACCTAGTTTTTTCTTTTGAATTTCATAGTTTCTATATACATATTCATTAGTCGTTCATAAAAAAAAATATTGTTTTGAATTACAAGCTTTGATATTGGTATCCATTAGTAAAGCGTAAAAGGTAGATGTACAATGTAAAAGTATTTGTGAGTGTTTCTAGTTAATTTGGGGAAGTAGTATTTTCTTTCTCACTAAGTATTTGCATTATGATGACGATACTAATGGGAGGATGAGGTACCCCTCATTATTATATTTTTTGAAAATTAAATATATTATAATGGCTTCACCATCAACTTAGCTTTTTATATTAATGGACAATATTTTCATACTTACTAAGTAGCCATTCACACCATCTTCTCATGAGGTATGAGATGATGAGGTACACTTCATTATTATACTTTCTGAAAGTTAAATATATTGTAATCGCCTCAGCATCAACCTATCTTTTTATACTAATGGGAAATATTTTCATACTCACTAAGTAGCCATTCACACCCTCTTCTCATGAAGTATACCACATTAGCTTTTTATACTAATGGGAAATATTTTCTTACCCACTAAGTATCCATTCATGCCCTTTGATCATGAGGTATACCTCATTCTTATACTAATGGCATGATGAGGTATACTTAATTATTTTTTACCACTGAAAATTGCTCATTATATTAAGATATATAATCTATTCGCAATATCAAAATCATTACAATCATATTACTCTCCTTGAGTAATAATCTCTAACCATATCAGAGAAGATACATAGCACATCAAAATCCCTTCAAAAAACTGGCTTGATAGACTGTCCAAACAAAAGACAAAACTTTTTCAAAAAGAAGTTTTTGTCTTTCATACGTACAAAAAATACAAAAAACAACCTTCATACAAGTATTCACACAGATAGTTCCCACTCGAAAGACTACTAGAACAACTTTAAAAAGTGCCATGGTCCCTCTTGACCATATACCCACCGATTGTATGTTATGGATCATGGGTGTGTAGTGAGGGCCTTTTTTGATAAAAAAAAATCATTTGCTTGGTTCTCTTCTCTATACACATGCGAAAATGTAATCATTGAAAAAAAATTGAAGAGTTCCTTTATCCTGTCCTTCCAATAGTCTATTGAGATTGCCTGTAGAGATCATTTTTCATTAAGACAATCAATTACTATTTTTGAATCCTCTATGACATTAAAGTCAGTGATAGAGAGTCTATGAGCCAAGGTTAGAGAGCCCCAAACACCCAAAAGTTATGCTCTTGTGTTTGTTCCTTTGACACAGTTAAGAGTCCACTTGTAGACTATATGTTCATTGATATTGATGACTCCACCTGCACCACTTTGTTCCCCATTTTTTTGTGCAACCCCATCAAACCATCCTATGATTTTATCAATTGGTAAAGTATGGATTGAGTGTCTAATAGAGTGAAATGTTTCTTGTGGCCTGTGGCTTCTCACCGCACCTAAGGAGAGAAAAGAAACCTTCTCAGTAGATGGATTCCTTAACTCAAAAATAGCCAAGTTCCTTTCAAGCCAAATGAACCAACATATGAAAGTTGGCAAGGATGAAAGATTTTGATTCTGATAAGCCCAGTTTGCAAAACAATCCTTCATTGTTTTTCATTTCCACCCTGTAGAAAGCTTGTGTTCCTCTTTGATCTTTTTCCATACAGTGCAAGTGAAAGGGAAGTGTATAAAAAGATGAGTTCCAGATTCCCCATTTCCTTTGCAAATATGACAGAGTCGTGGCCCAACCCAACCTCTCTTTTGAAGGTTATTCCAGGTAAGTATTTTGTCTTCAATGAGAAGACAGACAAATAGTATAATCTTTTGTGGAAAATCCCATCCCCACAAATGTTTCCTCCATCCTCCTATTTTGTTTTTCCACAGCTTGGCTGCAAGAGAATTGTAAACATTTTTAGTTATTAATAGTCCCAAACTATCTCTGTTGGTCCATCTTAACTCATCCTCTCTGTCAAAAATAGAAATTCCAGCTCCAATCAAGCTCGCCCTGTACCGATCCCAAGCAGAAGCAAAGTCACCCTCTAGACCCAAATCTGAATTGTCAAGCCAATTGAAACAGATCAACCCCTGCAGAGGATCTTAGTGATCCAGGTGGATATTAGTGGCCACCCACCTTTTCCAACTGGCTCAAAATAGTTTTCTGACAATTTTGGCAATTTACTATTTTTAGCAGTTTTAACTTTCGAGGCCATTTTGAGGGCCTAAATGAAGGTTTTTAGGGATTGAGATTCTCAATGATATCTAGAGGAATTATTGAGAACCCAAAATTAATCTCCTCGACGATACCTTTCCAACGGGATATCACACGCCTAAAATGGATATTGTATGCAAAAGTTACGACCCAGGGAAGTTGATGTACTAACTTACCCAAACGGGGCCCACATGACTTTTGGCGCTTCATCTCTTAGGGTTAGGTTTTTGGATGTATAGGGTTTTTGGAATTCCTGTTTATTGTAAAAAGGCCTTCAGAGCCTCATTGTAATGATCTTCTTTCGAATGAGCGTATCCGTCACATCTCTTCTCAGAGATAAGCCGCCACCATTCCAGAAAGCTTGTTTCCATTGCATTTTACAGTTTCAACTTATTTCCTTATTGAATAGAAAACCGGTTTTACTGTACTCTGTTATTTTTTGTTAAGCACCTGTTAATAATCTGTATTCATTTCATTCTCCTCAGAAAATCTGGATCAGTGGTATTAGAGCGGTCTGCTCCTTGTCATATTAATGCATGTCCCCAATGAGGTCGAAGTACAAAGAGTTGGGTCTCAAGCTTGTTTCTCTTGAGGAAAAAATCTCTTGCACACCCAAGCGACCTCTCATGGCAGGATAAAAGAAAGATGACAGGACATGAGATCCTTTCAAACTGTTGATTGAGGAAGCCCTCACACAACAAAGGAACGAGATGATGGATAGTTTCATGCAAATCCTTCGACGACTACCAATAGGCGATGCATCTTCTTCGAGTGGAGGCGTCACCCCCTTCAAGGTACAAATAAAATTTGATATTCCTATATTTGAAGGTCAGATAGACACAGATGTTGTAGACAAGTGGTTGAATCTACTAGATGGGTATCTTTCTATCCATAACTTTTCAAATAGAGAAAATATTACTTTTGCACTCCTCAAAGCCGTTCCCCATGTCAAAGATTGGTGGGAAACTTTCTATGAGAAAAAGGAAACAGAGGAACCCTCATTAGTTATAATCACGACCACCTAGGATTCCTTCAGGGACGCTATTAAGGAACAATACTACCCTGATGGAAGTTATGACAACTTGTATACCAAATGGACCACACTGCAGCAAGAAAGAGACCAAGCAATGCCAGATTTCATGAATTACTTTCATACCTTGCACACCAAGCTGGGTATCAAAGATTTAGAGAGACATCTCGTGCTCAAGTATCGCAATGCTCTACATAGATACATCCAAACCGAAATGGAATTTTTGGGCATCTCATCCTTGGGCACGGCCTACCGATATGTTGTCAAAATCGAGTAGAAGCTCAAACAAAAGACGCGACAATTTGGGCCTGGGAACCCCTCACAACAAAAGCCAGGAAAGGGTGGCCCCAACCCAAAGAACAAAGGAAAGAGAAAAGATGGACAGTATCAGGACAACCAGTCCAAGCCGCAAGCAAATAAGGACATCAGAAAGACAAAGAAAGATATTGGGAAGTGGTGTGACTTCCATAAGAGCCCTTTCCACAACACTGCCGACTGCCACTCAAAGAAGTCGTTGGTGGCTGAAGTGAAAACCTCTGATTCAGATGTGGGTTTAGACCCTAAGACAGAACCATAAAGGGGAATACGGATCATTGACGTGGAACCTAGTGCCACCGTTGCTACCACCAAGATCCATCCTGGTGAACCAAATGAGCTAGAAGAAGGAGAATGCCTCTTCCATTCACAAATGTAGGTAAAAGGCACCCCGATATACTTCATCGTGGATAGCGGTAGCCAGAAGAACCTCATCTCAGCAGAGGTCATCAAGCAGTTAGCCCTGCCAACAACACCACACCCACAACCCTACACCATTGGATGGCTCCGCCAAGGAAGCGATCTTTGTGTCAGCCAACAGTGTCGACTGTCGTATGACATCAAACCCTTCAAAGACGAGGTATTGTGTGATGTTTCTCCTCTCGAAGTTTGTGATGTTCTTTTGGGCCAACCTTATTTATGGAAACGTCATGTTGTATATGAGTCTAGGCCTCGTAGTGTTATTATTACTTTGAACAGGAAATTGTACAGGATACCCAAGGCAGTCCCACCTAGTGCTATTTATTTGGTCTCTACTAAGAAATGTAGGAAATTCATCTCTCAGAAGGGGAAGTTTGTCTTCTTCATGATTCGCTCTAAGAATAAATGAAATATCACAGCCACATCCAGGGTCTTTGTGGCCGACCTCTCCACATAGTAGAAGCAAGTAGATAAGGTCATGGACGAATACTTAGATATATTCTCCTCACCTACCGGGGTACCTCTGCACTGCCAGGTCAAGCACCCCATCAATCTGACCCCCAGTGCATCGCTGTCCAATGGGCCAATCTATCACCGCTCTTTGTTAGAGAATGAGGAGATCAAGTGACAGATCCAAGAATTTCTCCACAAGGGGCACATCCATCCCATCTCATCACCTTGCGGGAGCCCAATCATGTTGGTACAAAAGAAATATGGAACCTGGCAACTCTGCATTGATTACCGGGCTCTAAATAAAATGACAGTCAGAAACTGGTACCCAATTCCTCGAATTGACGACCTCCTTGATCAACTCACGAGGGCCAGATACTTCAGTAAGATTGATATGAAGTCTGGCTACCACCAAGTCCCGATAGAACAGACAGATGTATGGAAAACCGCCTTCAAGTCAAAGGAAGGCCTTTTTGAATGGTTGGTCAAGCCCTTTTGTTTGACAAATACTCCAGCCACTTTCATGAGGATGATGGATGATATCTTGTGACCATTCACCAATACTTTTGTAGTGGTGTATCTAGATGACATTCTCATTTACAACAAGACATGGATCGAACACTTGCAGCATATTCAGTAGGTTTTGCACACCCTGCGGTAACACAAGGTATATGCCAACTTGGAAAAATGCACCTTTGGCATGGACAAGGTCCATTACCTGGGATACATAATTTATCAACATGGCATACATGTGGATCTAGCCAAGATCCAAGTCATCCATGACTGGCCAGTCTCAACCACACTCATTGAGCTTTAGAGCTTCTTGGGCCTTGAAAATTTCTATTGCAGGTTTGTGTTGGGATTCTCCCATATTGCATTGGCCCTTAGCCAAATAACCAGGGGTGGTGGTAAGGAGAAATTTTCGTGGGGCCAGTCCCAACAAAAATCATTCGATGATTTGAAGCAACGCTTCTTCTCAGCGCCAGTACTTTCACTACCAACCTTGCAATAGCAATTTGAGATCGAGACATATGCTTCAGACTATGCGGTGGGCATTGTTCTCACTTAGCACAGCCACCCCGTGGCCTATCATAGTGAGACACTATTATATGTTGTCTGTAAGTACCCTACCTACGACAAAGAAATGTACTCCATTGTGGAAGCCTATCGCCAGTGGAGACATTACATTCTTGGGAAGGATACAGCCATCCACACTGATCATAAGCCACTACAGTTCATGCAAACAAAAGGAAAATTGTAGAATGATCACCATCAAAAGTGGTCCACATACTTGCATCAATTCCACCTCAACATCAAGTATAAAACATGAAGCACTAATCGCGTCATTGATTGCCTCAGCAAACTGCTAGTTGTGACACTCACCATGGTGCTAGAATCTTGCGGCCATGAGACCTCTAGATGGCCCCAACTCTATGAGACAAACCCGGTCTTCACCACCAACTACCAAATGTTGGGTGCAAATGCAGTTGTCAATAATTTCCATCTTCAGGATGGGTTGTTGTGTCGTCTGGGCCATATCTATGTTCCATCAAGTGAGCAAGCGAAGATGATCTAGGAATCCCACTATAGTTGGGTGGCAGGACACTTTGGCATCAAAAAGACAGTGGTGATGTTGCAGAAACATTTCTACTAGCCAAAACTTTGACATGAGGTCAACAAGTATATCAGGTCCTGCACTTCCTGCGCTATTGCCAAACCGACCACTAAGAAATAGGGCCTGTACACCCCTCTTACTACTCCTGACAGGCCATGGGAATCCATCTCAATGGACTACATGTCGGGCCTCCCATCCACCAAGTGGGGAAATGATTGTGCTTTTGTGGTTGTTGATCGCTTTTCTAAGATGGTGATTCTGGTTGCCTGCAAGAAGAACATCACAACAAAAGCCACTACCAAGATCTTCTTTGAATGAGTCTGGGTACATTTTGGAATCCCACAAACCATTGTCTCAGATCAAGACAGTCAATTTCTCAGCACATTCTGGTCAAGCCTCTCGTCACTACTGGACACCAAGCTCACCAAATCCACAACCTTCCACCCCCAGACAAATGGCCAAACCGAGGTCGTCAATCGAATGATTTTGCATATCCTTCACTTGTATAATTAAAATCACCCTCGCACATGGGATGAGAGCCTTCCCTATGTCCAACATAGTTACAACTGAGCCTTTCATAGCTCAATCGACCACAGCCCCTTTCAGGTGGGGTTGGGATTCCAACCATTAGATCCCATAGATGTTGCACTTCCCCTTGCAGTCACCTCGACCGAGTCATATCCTTCTCCAACTGAAGCTTACAAAGCCATCTGGTTCATTGAGCGGATCCAACACATCCACCAACAGGTTCAGGATATCCTACAAAAGTCCAATGACAAGTACAAGCAGCGCCATGATCAACATTGGGTGCCACATAAGTTTCAGGTGGGCGATAAAGTTTGGTTGCACTTGCAGAAAGAACGCCTTACAGGACCCCATTGGAAGCTTCGCCCACTCCATTATGGGTTTTACACCATCACCAAGGCCATGGGGGATACATTTTTTGAGCTCAACATTCCTCCTTTCCTTGGTCTGCACCCAGTGTTCAACGTGGATCTCCTTCGCCCATTTTTCCCACCATTATTGGACACCTCAGACGTAGCAGAGCAACTGACACTAAAAAAGCTCAACCCCGACTACGTACAACAGGCATCCAATGACCATATTGTGGACACACAGATCAAGGGCACTCAACAACAAAGGATCCATCTTTATCGAATCGTCAACGCAGGGTAGCTCCTGCACCAAGGCAAGTGGCTCACCAGGGCCAAATTCAACAGAAATTTCCTCATCTGATGGGGGAACTCAATGCAATGGAGACAATTGCTTCCTAAGGAGGGAGGATTGATCCAAGTGGATATCATTGTTCACTCACCTTTTCCAACTGGTTCAAAACAATTTTCTAACCATTTTGGCAATTTACTATTTTTAGCAGTTTTAAGTTCTGGGGCCATTTTGAGGGCCTAAAAGAAGGTTTTTCAGGATCAAGCTTCTCATTGATAACAAAAAGTATATTTGAGACCCCAAAATGAATCTCCTCGACAATACCTTTCCAACGAGCTATCACATGCCTAAAACGGAGATCATATGCAAAAGTTACGACCCAGGGAAGTTGATGTACTAACTTACCCAAACGGAGCCCACATGACTCTTGGTGCTTCATCTCCTAGGGTTAGGTTTTTGGATGTCTAGGGTTTTTTCCATTCCTATTTATTGTAAAAATTCCTTTAGAGCCTCATTGTAATTATCTTATTGCGAATGAGCGCAGCTGTCCCATCTCTTCTCAGAGATAATCCACCACCATTCCAACAAGCTTGTTTCCGCTGCATTTTACAATTTTAGCTTATTTCCTTATTGAATAGAAAACTAGTTTTACTGTATCTCTACTATTTTGTGTTAAGAACCTATTAATAATATGTATTCATTTTTTTCTGCTCATAAAATCCAGATCACTTAGCTAGATTGATAAAGAAAATACACGTTTTTGTTATTTAAACAAGTAATCAGCTTAGTAGTAAGTATAGAATCCTTCCCCATGGCCAAAATTTCATCCTTTCCAACAATAATGGAATCCCCTACACCATGTTTCCAAGATAACCAATGCACAATCAATGGTAAAGAGTTAAAAAGGTTTTTCCAGGATTGAGATCCAAAATACGAGACTGGCGAAGTTGAGCGCAACCAAGTCGACACAAAGATGTTGGGAAAGTATTTGTCTTTTAAAACCCTCTGCCAAATGCCTGGATGCATCAATCCATGCCACAAATATTTTTCCACCCAATCCCTCGAAAAAGAGTAGATGTTTCTCAGACCCCAACTTCCAAAAACCTTAGGTTTTGACATGGTCTCCCAATTGCACAAGTGAAAGGTCAAAACTTATTTGTTACCAAACCAGAGAAAGGAAAAAAACCAATTTACGAATTCGGTTCATAACTGAGCCTAGGATGTGCGCCAAGGCCATCCAATAAATTGGTTTTCTTTCGAGCACCTCTTTTATCAGAACAAATATTCCTTCCAAGTAAATAAAATGATTGCACCAGTGGCAGATACGATTCTCATATTTCAGCAAAAGACATTGTCAATCCTCCACCTTGTAACTGTCCAACTTTAAATAGAATCCCAAATATTTAAACTCGGTCGATAAATTTAAGAAGTTAAATTGAAACAGTGAGTTCAAATCATCTAGAAGACCCACTTGGACACCATAGTGTAAGAAGGTAGACTTATTAACATTGATCATCAATCCAGTTGCACCACAAAAGGCATTTAAGAGTGAGTCTATTTCCTGCCATTCAGAAAATGAAGATTTGGACAGAATAAGCACATCATCCACAAAGAGTAGATGGAGGATATTAAYCATCCTAGATACCTTTATTCCAGTTAKCTTSCCTTCAKATTGAATTTTKTTGAGAGAGARACTCACACCCCCCATCACTAGAATAAACAAAAGACGTGACARTGGGAATCCCTATTGCAATCCTTTGCCACTATTGAAGAATTTAATGGCCTCCCCATTGATCAGGATGGCATATGTTGTCGAGGTAACACATCCCATAATCCAATTTGTYATAAGAAKTCCAAAGCCACAATGAATAATCATAAGCCTTAAATAATTCTAGTTTGTGCAATCATAAGCCCTTTCGAAATCCATCTTCAAAATGATAGCTTATAGTTTTTTTTCTTTAATACTATGAAGGAACTCATGTGTTGTCCCTATAGAATCTAGAATCTATCTTCCCTTGAGGAAACCCAATTGTTCTTCAGACAGGGTATGAGAAAGAATTGGTCTGATTCTCCTCGCTATTACCTTTTCAATAATATTATAGCATAAATTGCACAAAGTTATAGGGAGAAAGTCAGTGAAGGAAATAGGATGGTTGGTTTTTGGAATCAGGGCTATGAAGGTAGAATTGATTGGACAGAAAACTTCACCACAAATTCCAGTTTCCTCCACAACAACAAGTAAATCTGGACCAACCATATCAATGAAGTGAAGGAATAATTCTACAGTGCACCCATCAGGGCCTGGAATTTTATCCTTTGCAAAACTTTTAAGAACATCTGAAATTTCCCTAATTGTGCAAGGATTTTCAAGAGTAGTGACTTCATCCTCCAATACAAGCTTTGGATACAAGCGAACAGTATCTAACTGATCACTCAAATTAAACTAGCTCGGGTCTTGGAAAAAGGAATTAAATTAAGAAACGGCTTCATCTTTAATAGCATCCTGACATGAATGAACTTGACCATCTTCATCTGTGATGTCCCAAATGTGTTTTTTGTTCCTCCTATAGCTCGCAAATCTATGAAAATGTTTGTATTATTGTCTCCACTCTTAATCCAGATAGCCCTTCTCTTTTTCCTCCATCATTCTTCTTCTGCCAATAGATATTTGTTGCGCTCCGCCTCCAAAAACATCAAACGATGATCTGAATCATCATTAAGAAATCCTTTAATTTTCTGAACATAGAGCATTTCCAAATCAACCTCGAAATTTTTTAAATATTCCTGTTATTGAATACTTTTTTCTTTTAACCATAATTTTACACATTTTTTAAGAAGGGATAGCTTCTCAATTAATCTTTTGTGTTCACCTTCAACTTGCCGAAACCAAAAATCATTCCAAAATTCACTAGCTAAAGTGGCAAATGAATCATCCCATAACCAAACAAGATTGAACTTAAAAGGATGAGCTACCGCCGATAGTCCAATATCCAGTTGTAGAATAATTGGAGCATGATCAGATATGAATGGAAATTCCACCCACAATATATATCTCATAGTTGGACCAATAAGATCCTCTACCACAAAAAATATGTCAAGTCTTTTAGAAATACTAAAGTCTCATGGTCTACCATTATGCCACGTTGGTTCCATTTCTGTCGGTGCCACAACCACCAATAATGAATTATCAAAAAAATCCCTTAAAAAGACTGCCAAAGGATCTGTCAAGGCTTCCATACCCAAAATCTCATCCGAGTTTAAGGTGAATTTCATATCCCTTTCCATAATCATATCAGCATGAGCTAACAGACCCCTATTTTCCATTTTTTTCCAAAAAATATTTCGGTCTGTGAAAGGACCATAAACATTCATAAGTGTAAGCTTCCTTTTATCTACTAGAATGGAACATGCCAAGAAAATACTGCCACAAGTGAGGACATGCGAGAAAAAAAAATGTGGATCCCATGACATGAGAAGGCCCCTTGAGTTTCCAGCTGAGCTAATTGTACAAGACATCCAATCGGGCCTGAGAGAAAACATGAAATTACTAGCCTTCCCCTCATTTGTTAAGGTCTCTTGTAGAAAAATAACATTAGGTAAAGTCTTTGAGATAATCCTGCACATGGAGGGCAATTTTAGGGGTCCTCCTACCCCTATGATGTTAAGAGAAATAAGTATCATGACTTTTCCCTTGCAAGGGATTTTATGCCTGTAAGAGCCCCCTGGTCAATGGAAGTAGAATGTTGATTAGCCAAAAAAGAAAGGTTTGTACCCATTTTTTTGCAGGCACTTCTAGTCTTAACTGGGGATAATTCAAGTCCCAAACCCCATGACCATGAAAGGTCCTTCCCATACGAGACTTCAGAACTACTAGAGACTATTGTCACATATTTGGTCCCCCCCAAAACCACAACATCTTTCCCCAAGTAAGTCAGGATGGGGACAGGACTAGTAACCTCACTATAGGAAGGTACCAAATCGGATAACATCCTATCTGATGAATGCTCACTAGTTGCAGGTTCTCCATAACCAGGTAAGAGAGGTGAACCTTCCGCCAAAAAAATCTCAAGAGGTACTAGATTAATCACGTCAAGAGTATCAACAGTGGTAGTGGTAGGCACACACTCAACTAACAATGAATCAGGAGTAGCTAAAATTGTCTTAGGATTCAGATCCAAATCCTCTATAACTTTATCATGAACCACAGTCTTAACAGACACCTCATTTAAAATGGACACCGATGAATAAAAAGAATCGATATGATCTCTTTCCCATGCAGATAAAGTACATTACAAAGAAGGAACATAGTGTCTCAACTTACCAACAAAGGTTTTTCTCTAGGATGAGGGATTGTCCAAGTCCCAAGCACCCGAGAAAGTACCATGCTCCTGTGCTTATAGCTCCGGTGAGTAGCCACTTATGATATTCTCCTCTGAGGTTGTCTCATCAATAGGCGCACCAAAAGGATCGTGACAATTTTTCCTTAGATGTCCAGTTTGTCTGCAACGCGAGCACTAGAAAGGAATCCCTAAATAGTCTAGTCTCTGGTAAAAAACCAGACTGTGCTATTCAATTTCCAAAGATTTCAATAGTTCGCCATGAATATTCACTTCCACTAGAATTTTAGCCATTCGTTTTTCACTGGACTATAACGCGTCATCTGCTATATTTATGAAACATCCCAAAACATTTCTTATGGCCTCCATAACTTTAGGATTCCATAGTTGCAACGAAAGACCCGACAGAAAGACCCAGAGAAGACGAAAAATAAAATATTCCTTCGTCGGGTTGAACTTAATCCTTCACCTCTTAAGCATAAGGCTACCACCTTCAAACACCCAAAAATTATCTAAAATCTGAGCAGTGTCTTCAGAGTTTTTTAAGACAAATCCAAACCAGCCCCTTGAAAATGTCCGAAGCATAGGTGAATAACCCAGGATGGGTTCCCAAGTAGCACTCATCCACTCCAAGACAGAAAGTTTGCAGAGAAAATGATAAGACATCCTACCCACCAAAGCACGCATGGAGAGTGAACATGATTCTTACAACCCAATGTCCATTCCCAGTACCATTTTCCTTTTATTTCTTTTAGCCTTCCATGCTTGCACAGTTTGCTTAGGTGTGAACCTCTTCCCCGTCAAGCCTCCTCCCTGAGACTCCAATGGCTTCATAAAATTGACACTAATCGACCAATCTATTTAGCTAAAAACCATTTGGTGCTAGAATCCTTAACAACACTAGCTACACTAGCAACTTCAGTGGTTAGAACAGAGACTCGGGGAACTTCCTTGCAGAAGGAAGGACTAGACAAAGATGGATGGTAAACAAGATTTGGAATAAAGATAGATGATGGAAGAGCCTTTGCCAAAAGAGTGGTAGGTTCACTTGAATTCTCATTTAGTGGGCCATTACTACCTCAATTTTTGCATAGATCATCCACCATAGAGAGGAAGCTCAGGTGATCCAAAGGTTCCTCGTCTACCACTCCCAAGAGGTTGCTGACCTCACAAACCATTATAAAATGCCACCTAACCTTAAAAAGTTGCAGCTTCTAAAAAGAACATTAAAACCAAAGTATGAAATGGCACTTTGGGAATGAAAACCACAGAAGAGAAGAGTCAGAAGTAAAAGGTTGAAAAGACAGTGGATCTAATCATATGAGTCCAGATCCACTTGCTAACTAAAACTATCAGTTCAATGGTCTGATCCCTTAACTTCTTGTCATTCCAAATTAAATACGGAGGGAAGGGAACCAGACCACTAAGTCTAGTGGTCAATGGAAAGGTGGAGAGCGAAAACGGAGAGTTAAGCATAGTGACAAAAATCTAGACTCCTCCCTAACTAAACTAAATAAGTCTCTAAAGGTTAGACCACCATCATCAGGGTGAACTCTGCAGCCTAGTGAGAGGAAGAAGCCATGAAACCTGCAACCCAACAGAATCCCGCCCAAACCAAAATTTGAAAAATGCTCGTCTCCTCATGACCATTTCAACTTTTCTTGGACTTTATTATACTAATGGGATTTACAATTTTGCATACCATGACTATTTACAAAGTTATTTACAAAGTGTGAAAGTAGGCGTTTGATATTTCAAAATTGATTTTCATGTTATTAGGAAATATTAATAAAATATTTGATTGTAATAAAGAATCATAATTTTTTATATAGAAATATCATAATTTTTTATATAGAAATAGTTATGGATTGGTTTGAAAAGGATTACAKTTTTTATCAAACAATAATTGAGTACCTAGAGTGAAGGGAGTCTCTATATGTAAGGACATATTTCCTCCCAAAAATGGGGTGGCGAGCAACCACACATGGAACTTGGTTTTTTTTCTTACATTTCTATACAAACTATAAGTTTTTTAATAGATCTCAATAAATTGCTTACATAAAATTTGACAAAAGTAATAAATTTTAGATTGGAAGTATAGTGACAATCATGTTTTGCATCTAAGAGAAGGCTTATGAGGCACCTGTTTTTTGCACTTTAACTTCTTGTAACACAAGACTGATTTTTTTTTTTTTAATGTTGGGGGAAGTGTCTCATGGTGGATCCTTTTCCGTAGTACACTTTTTGTTGGATTTCCTTCCCTGGTCATTGTGTTATTGCACCTATGATGCTCCTAGTATGTTTTGACGCCAAGTACATTTTAATAATTAATTCTGATTTTATAATAAATCTAATATAACTGAAGTGGTAGTGATCCAGATTAGACCACTATATTTCTTATCATCTATGTCGATCATTTTGGGGTGGAACCTTCCAAGGAAATTTTGAGGCATCTGTAACGGCCCCTTTGTTACGACTACAAGCGAAGCAGAAGTGCAAATTTTGTTTTTTGTTTAGGGAAAGAGGGCTGCAACGAAAACAGTTTACCTCACCACTAATGACGAATGTAAGCATGTAGTCGAAGAAAAAGGCAACTATGACTCAATGCACTAGCACAGGAGAAATAGGGCGAAACATGCGTTAAAACAAGGAGAAACGACTACCCGCCCGACACAACAAGACCACTCCTACAATCCAAGGGACAACATCCCCCTCCTGACATAACGACCTTGATGAAAAAACATTAGAACCTCAAGGCACACGAACCAAATGGCTGAAGGCATTCGACCTGTGTGCAAAATCAAACTTACAACGCTTGACAACACTTACGCAGAAGGCATCGACTCTGGCCAAGTTATCATTTTTCGCTATCCAAATAGGGCATGCCATGATCCCCTCATCAAGAATCATGTCATCCCCAGGTGATAGATGAGTCAATAACCTTGGCACAACACATCATATCTAGACCAAGGACTCTAGAAAACTCCAACGCGCTAGGAGTCGAATACTGATAGGGAGACTATACCAAAACCTCGAGCAACAGGGTGACAGATGCAATGAAACTACAATCAAGGAATAACTCAATCCATTACGTGACTTCGTCAACAACCCAACCATTAATCACGTCTAAAACAGTCAACTAACCATCTAGTTTAACATCGGTTACTAATCTAATAGTAAGTCAATTTCAATTAGTCCATAAATTACAATTCTATATTAACATAGAAATCAACAAGTCTAATTGCAATTAGGTCAATGTACGCTAATCTAAATTAACATTAAGAGTGTATCAAGTGAGCAATTCTAAATCATAGTTGGGTCATCAACGTACCATCAATTTAATCTTTAATGCAATCATAGTTTGGAATGACGTGTAAGACATTAACACTTATTACTATATAATGCTTAACCAATAGAACTAGTCATTCCACTAAATGATCAGTAGATAAAAGATCAGAAGCTAGGCATTAAAACTTAATATTATAACACAGTGATTTGATTGAAAGAGATATAACATTTACTCACTATACTATTACATTATTGCCTTGAAAGTATAACATTTAATAAAATTATATGACATTGAAAAATAATACAGTATTTCCTTAATTTAGCAAGCTTAATCTCTACTTTGGTCAATACTCACTAATCTGATTTAACCATTAATCACAATCTAAATAGGCAATTCTAATTTAATTATAAATTACAATCTCACTATCAATTAATGATATATAACCACATTAGCTATATCAATGTAGAATGCTAAATATGACACTGGTAAACAATCAAATTACACATGTCATCTATCTATGGTAACCGTACCAAAAATAGCTAGTTGTCCATTATCATTAAGAAGGAAACTGTTGATTATTCACGTCGCAACAACTATTACCCTGGCAGTTAACATGGCCATTAATATAGCAATTAACTTGGCCAATAACAATTTTGTAGCAATTATTGTTTGGCAGTGAGATCGCTGGGTACACTCAATTTGAAGGAAGATAAAAACAATACAACAACAGAAGGACCAACGTGTGGTCATTTCACATTAACACAGTCACAGTTTTAAAGGAGTATCGATGTACCACACATCAACAAAACGCAATATACAAATGATGGCAAATCGTGCCCAATCAACAACACATGCACTCAAACTTTAAGGGCAATTCGTTGTGCCACACATTAGCAACCACAGTCAGCCAAAACGCTACACAAATAAAGGGCAAAATGTGGTAATTAATAGGAGCTATTCTAATTATTGCACTAAGTTAATTTGGTAATTACTGGAGCAATTTTAACGCTGTAATTTCAGTGAAGAAAACATTGAGGGTTTCGTGATCAAACGTTGAGGACTTGGAGATGAAACGCTATAAACCCAGTGATACATACACCATAATTTCAGCGGAAAACAGGTTGTAATCAGTGATAAAGATATGTTTCATTTAGTGATAAAAACACATCGATGAAGGCTGAAAAACGTTGGTAATTTTAGTCAAGTCACAGAGCATATAAAAATGGAATGGGAAAAACTGTTAATTAAAAACAGAATGGTGCAACTACCAATTCAAAATGGAATGGTGCAAACAGAATGCGGAAAATCTGAATGGGAAAATCAAAGAGTTTACATCCTTCCTTAATAAATTCATTGTTTGATTAAGGTTGCAATGCAGGTGAGCAATTATGATTTCTCCTGCATACCAAACAAATCGCAACCAGGGTTAAAGAAATCATTTTTCATTCACATGGGATACCCAAGCAAAAATGTAGACAGGGATCAACAAATAAAAACATTTTTCCATTCCAGGATACCAATACACAAATGCAGACATGAATTCAAATCGTTTTTCGATTGCCAGAATACCAAATATAAAAATCCAGACAGGAAACCAAATCGTTTTTCCATTGCCAGAATACTAATACACAAATGAAGACATGAAACCAATTCATTTTTCCATTTCCAGAATACCAAATACACAAATGCAGACATGAATTCAATTCATTTTTCCATTTCCAGAATACAAAATATAAAAATGCAGACAAAAAACCCAATCGTTTTTCCATTGCCAGAATACCAATACACAAATATAGACATGAAATCAATTCATTTTTCCATTGCCAGAATACCAATTATACAATGCAGATTATAACTTAACCAAGAATAAAAGCATCGGGTTAAAATTTATCCTTCAACAAACCACATAGTAAAAAAAAATTGTCCAGGAATAAAAACGCAGGGTCAAATGATCCATCAAGATATAAAAACGGGGTAAAAATGAGATAACGAGGAGATATAAGCATGTCGAGTTTAAGGAAAAGCTTCGCCAACGATCACATTTGCAGGGTTAAAAACAACGCATCTGGGCGCAAGGCGAACCTTCAGCCAAGGACAAACATCAAGGGTAGACGGCTAATAGGTGCGTGCTTCGCTCATCATCCTCGTACAAAAAAAAAGGGCGTTGAGATCCATAGGTCTATTAACACCGAGGCGATGACCGTAGATCAGGCTCCTAGGAGACTGCTCAAGCGAGGATTGGTGAGCTAGGGATGAAGGAAAAATAACCACAAAGGTCACAATCAAAACACCACAAGGTGGTCAAGACATGCGAGGAAACAAAGGCCATGGGAGTCAATCAATCATCGAGCCAGGCTAAGAAAAATTCAAGTCATCAAACTAGACAATCAGTTCACTTACCCAATTAAACATGCAAATCCAAGCATAAATCATACAACAATCTACCATACAAAAATGAAGAGGGTGTACCGTTGCCTGATCGCCCTCTCTGAGTGGACGTCCCCCGCACTCTGTGCAACTCTCGCTTGCTCACTGGCGAGACTTCACCGATACCTCCCAGCCAATGCTAGGGGTACTCTTCTTCCCCCTTAGCCCCCCGAGCCGCAAAGGGGTCACACACGTTAACCAGAGAATCAACTAGCTCCCAACTCACCTCGCAAGGCCGAGCTACCACTCCTCACGGAGCTGGTTATCCCAACTCCCACAAGCTAAGTCAGTCAAGTAGATATTTTTGCAGCGTAACGTTACGCAAAACCGAAAAAGATCCTTCATCCTTCTCCTCCCTTCATTATATAGAGTTTCAAAGTCCCTTACTTTCCTAAAATCTCATTTAATTAAAGTTTTTAAAAATTAAATCATAAAAATCCTCCCCGTACAAGTGTCACCCATCCCCTTCATTCCTCCACAAATTTATTTATTTAATTAATTAATTTCCCTTATTTCCCTCACCCACCTAGAGTCACTCCTAGAATCACTCCTAGGTGTCCCCAAATTCTCTTACAGGTTTTAATGACTTTCCCCATTATCAATTTGCTAGTTCATTTTTAAATTAGAAAGTTCTTAATGGTAGATACCTTACTAAGTTTGACTTTCTGCTTTTTCCCTTGTGTTTCCCTTTCTTCTTATGTTTCCCTCTTCTCCTAGTTTCCTAAATATTTTAGATCTCCCTCTTTCCCCTTTTAATTTCGGACTCAAATTGGCAAGTGTAGAAAGTAACCCCCTTTTTAGTTAAAAATTTTAAATTATCATAAAATAATAAAACAATTATTTCCCCTTTTTTAAATTTTACCCTAACAGATTTTTATGAATCATTTAAATTGCTTACCCCCTTTTTGTTACAAGATTTAAGGAAGAGTATAATTGTTATTGATGTTTTTATTTTTATTTTTATTTTGTATATATATATATATATATATATTTTTAAAGTTAAAATTTTATCACTAGCATAATTTAGACCTAGAACTTAAACTTTCGTGTTGGGCGACATTTTATTAGGGAAATTGTTTTAAAAATTCTTATCACGTTATTCGTCCTAAGGACGTCTAGGTTCATTCATTTATCATTAACAACGCGACATGCCCTTCAGGATGCACTAAGTGCTCCAAGGGTGCCCCTCGCCTCATTTGTTCCCTTGCGCGACGTTCGCTTCAGGATGAACCACGTGCTCCAAGGGTGCCACTTGCCTCATCTGTTCCCTTGCGCGACGTGCCCTTCAGGACGCACCACATGCTCCAAGGGTTCCACTCGCCTCTTGACTGACTTGGTAGACATAAAAAACCCCTGGAGTTAATACTCTGCCAAGTGAACTTGTGGGAGACTAAGGGCCTCTAAGGAATAAGGCCCCCGCCTTATTGCGTGCCCCTTAGAATCATCGTGAGAAACTGTCGTAGTCTTCCTTCACGGCATCGTGGGCCCTCTCGAACTAGGTAAACTTTAACCTACAATTCGAGCCACGGTGGGAGTGCTAGTAGGCCATGGTAGGGATATTGTCCACACCTCTCCCTCAACATCTCTAGTAGTCGTGCATGACCCCTTTACTCCACATGTGAGCCTGGTCGGAAAGCTATCGTCAGCCTGCATCATCAACGAATCATGTCAGAATATACCCATATCATATCATCTAATCATATGCACTAGTATCATAGTAATACAATCAAACCCCAATGGCACACTCCCCAACTCGATCTGAAGTCCAAGGGGTTCCATCGATGCCTCTGCATCCTCGAGGTCCAAAATCCTACACACTCAGTAAAACCGAGTCAATAGCACCTGTCTATGTCAATGCAGTAAAACAACATGTCATCCACCCATAATGCCTCATAATCAAAATTAAATGTTTTAATAGCATAATAATATGGATCACTTGCGATCAAGTGTCCTCAAAGAATAAGTTCGCTCAGTGTGCGAGAGAGGGATGTTACATACACCCCCTCTAGGTCTAAACTTCGTCCCGAAGTTTCAATCACAGTGTCATAATTCTATCTATCAAACAAAAATGTAAACTGTTGGCGCATATCATATGCATCCTCCTAGGTCGTCGAGTGCAGACTATAGTTGTCCCACTGGACCTTGACCTGATCTACTGTTCAACATCGTAGCTATCGAATACGATGATCCAAGATGCGGATTGGCTCAACCATGAGCGCTCCCTCATCTGATACCTGCAAGGAACTCATGTCAATAACATGCGTAGGATTACTAATATAATGTCTCAAAATAGATACATGAAAAACATCATGCATACGCCTCAAAGAATCAGGCAAGGCTAGTCAATAGGCTACGGGCCCCTTTCTCTCCACAATCTCGAAAGGTCCCACGAACCTAGGAGAGAGTTTAGCTCCCTTTCCAAACTTGATCAAAATCTTATGCGGTTTAATCCACAATAAGACTCGATCGTTGACCTTGTAACTACGGTCAACACGATGCGTATCGGCATAACTCTTTTGTCAATCCTGTGCTTCTTTAATCCTTTGTCTTATTTCTTGCATTTTCTCTTCCATTTCTTGGATTGCTTCAGGTTCCACCAGGACCCTATCCTCAAGCCGATCCCAACTCAAAGGCGTTCGACACGGTCGACCGTAAAGAAACTCGAAAGGCACCATCTTAATGGTGCTCTGGGAACTGTTGTTATAAGCAAATTCCACCAGTGGCAAGAATTCTTCCCAACGCTTTTGTTGGTCCATTGCATACATGCGCAACATGCCTTCCAAGGTCTGGTTCATTCATTCAATCTGCTTGCCAGTCTCCAGGTGATACATCATACTGAAGTTAAGTTGGGTTCCCAAGGCCTCTTGGAAACTCGTCCAGTAAACATCGATCCTCGATTGGATATAATCCTCTTAGGCACGCCATGCAGCCTCACAATATCATTGATAAAAACTCTATCTATGTCAAGTGCCTGATAGGTTATACACATAGGAGTAAAGTGAGCACTCTTCGTCAGAGTGTCTACTACTACGAAAATCAAGTCATGTCTCCTTGTCGTTAGCGACAATCAAACAATAAAATCCATCGAAATAACCTCCCATTTCGATTCCAGAATAGCGTGTGGCTATAGTAATCTTGTTGGGTGTCTATGTTCATCCTTTACTTCCTGACATTCTAGACATCTGGCCACATAATTGACTATGTCTGCCTTCATTCCCTTCTAGAAGAATAAGGGTTTAAGGTCTGCCCTCATCTTCATGACTCTCGAGTGAGCCATGTAAACTGCTCTATGAACCTCGCTTAAGATCAACATCCTCAACTTGTCGTTCGGCGGTACATAAATCCAACTTTTAAACCTCAATAAACCATCTCTATTAAATGAAAATCCTTCAAATATTGGTACCATCATTGTGTTTTTTCCGATAAAACCCTCGACCTCTTGGTACCAGTCATCGTCACGCTATAAAGTTAGAATATTTTCACGTATATTCGTCTGAAGAGGAAGCACCGAAAAGATGTGTGGTCTCCGATTCAATGCATCTGCCACTCGGTTCACTGTTCCTTTTATATAAGTAATCTCGAAGTCGTACTCGCTAAGCACTTCCGACCAACATCGTTGTCGCGTGTTTAGGTTGCTTTGCGTAAAGATGTGTTGTAGTCCATAGTGGTCAGTCTTTAGTTCAAATTTTTTTCCAACAAGGTAGTGTCTCAAAGCCTTCAAGCCATATACGATGGCTAACAACTCTAAATCGTGCGTCGCGTACTTCTCCTCATGCCTTCTCAGTTTCCTTGAGATGTAAGCGATCACTCATCTATTTTGCATCAAGACTCCACCTAATCCTTCCTTTGATGCGTCAGTGCACACTAAGAATTATGTGTCCATGTCAGGGACCTTTAGTATCGTTGTTGTTGTCAACAACTCCTTGAGCCTCCAAAATGCTTCTACGCATTTCTCGTTCCAAACAAACTTTTTATTTTTCTTCTGCAATTTCGTGTTTGGATTTTCTATCTTCGAAAATCCCTCGATGAACCATCAATAGTATCCTGCTAAACCCATGAAGCTACGCACTTCTGGCACATTCATCAGTGTAGGCCATTCCATAATAGCCTCTACCTTGGCTGGATCCATGACGATGCTTTCCTCGGAGATGACATGCCCTAAGTAGTGAATCTTCGATTGATAAAATGAGCATTTGGACAACTTCCCATACAATTTGTGCTCTTGCAAACACTGTAGTACCAAGCATAAGTTATCTTCATGCTCCTCCGTTGCCCGGGAGTAAATCAAAATATCATCAATGAATACTTGGATGAACTTGTCAAAGTACTCGCGGAACACCCCATTCATCAAACTCATAAATACCCCTGGGGCATTTGTCAGTCCAAACGGTAAAATAGTAAACTCCTAATGTCCAAACCTCGTCTTAAAGGTAGTCTTAGGGACATCATATTCCTTATTCCATAACTGGTGGTATCATGATCGCAAGTTGATCTTTGAGAACACCGTCACGCCCTTCATTTGATTGAAAATATCATCAATCCTTGGCAACGGATACTGAGTCTTGATCGTTGCCTTGTTCAACTGACGGTAGTCAATACAGATCCTCCACGACCCATCCTTCTTTCATATGAAAATAGCAGGCACACACAACGGTGACACACTTGGAAGTATCAGTCCCAGGTCCAACGATTCTTTCAATTGCTTTCTCAACTCCTGTAAGTCCGGGGTCAACATCCGATAAGGCGTTCTAGCTATCGGTTCAGTTCCTAGTTTTAGGTCTATAGTAAAATCGAATTCCCTCTCTAGCATCATCCCAGGTAACTCCTTTGGAAATACGTCTGCAAACTCTCTCACCACCGGAAGGTGTTCTAGACCTTCTGCTACTACCTTCTTGTTTAACGCAAGGATCGCATAAATCTTACACCCCTTGCACATGCTCTTCCATAGCTGCAAGGAAGAGATGAACCTCAGAGAAACTCCCTGGTTCTAACCTACAATCACTCATCTTTGTCCCTCATCATTGACCAAGCTCAACCATTTCATCTTACAATTGAGTATCACCTCATGCGATTCCAGCCAGTCCATATCAATCACGACGTCATAATATCCTAAGATCGTGATGTACGGGTTGGCCCTGGTGACAAACTCTCCCAGGTTAAGTGTACAACCCGTAACCTTTCCTCCAACCTTCTGTTTGGATCCCGAAGCCATATCTATGAAGCTAAACTTGTCCTGTTCAATTTCTTTTACCTTAATCCTTTTTAGTGCTACACTAGAAATGAAACTCTCAGTAGCACTGGGATCTATCAAAATACTAAGGGTCTTATCAGCGATGGTACCTGTCGTCTTGAGCACAGTCAACTGATACTCTTTCTGGTGGTTGTTCACCGCTGCATGAATCCAATGGGCCTTGATCATATCTCCCATGGTAGTGGGTCCAACTAATCCTGATGCTCTAGTCCTCTCCATCGGGCAGTCGCGCTGGTAGTGTGGCTCCCCACATGTCCAACACCCCTTCTTCGGTCCAGTACTCCTGGTACCCGAAGTAGAAGATGACAGCCCACCGGCTTGGAATCCTGGTCTGTTCTGCTGAACAGGCCTAAACTGTTGTTGTTGCGATTGACATTGTTATTGATGCTATGGTCCCCGATCAGGTGTCCACTACTGAGGCATCGGTCATCAAGGTATAGTGAAAGTGGATCCCCTCTGGAAGGAACGATACCCTGGCATATGTCTGCCTGGTGTCTGATGTTGTTGTGCACCAGATGACACCTGCCCTAATGGTCTCACTAGAGTCATAGTATGACCCCCACTGATAAGATCCTCCTCTACTATGAGGGCCTTCTAGATGACATCATGCAAGGTTTGAGGCATCAAAATCCTAACCTTTGCACGTATGCTACCGTTAAGGCCGAACACGAACCTGTTGACCTTAAGTTTCTCAGTGTTAATATGTGGAGCATACCAGAGTAGCTCCATAAAATGGGCTTCATACTCGGGCATCGTACGATAGCCCTATCATAAGGCGTTGAACTCATTGAGCTGACGCTCAATGAATTCCTATGATAAGTATCTCTCTCGGAACCGTTCCTCGAACAGTTCCCATGACACTCTTCAACGACCATGTTCAGCTATGGTAGGAGCGTCTTCCACCATAGAAGAGCACTTCCTTTCAGTTGGAATACTGCCATGCGGACCTTCATGTTGGAGGTATAATCGTGAAGTGCAAAGCACATCACCATATTCTCCAACCATGCCTCGGCGGCTATGTTGTCCGAGGCACCAAAGAACTCAGGAAATTTGACCTTCTCGAGCTCCTGTTGAATGCTACCAGTACTAATCAGAGCGCGCGGTGGACCCTCAGGGGGTGTCGACGCTCTAACCTCATCTCTGTCCAAATGGTTGATTAGTGCCTCAGACATGCACTAAAAATATCTCATCATTTCGACCACATCACCAACTGCTATTTGCTCCCGCCCGACAACCTGTTCATCTCCCTAGGGGTTAGACCCCTCAGGCATGGATGCTACTGGAGGTGTCGTGCCTCCTCGCCTAGCACCCCGTCGTCTACCTCCGCAATGTCCTCTAACCATGATTACCTGCACGCATACAAGTCAAATTAATTAGCAAAATTATAATCAAATCATATCAACGAAATTCGTAGTGATCCCTAGTCACGGGTTGAACCGGCTCTGATACCATATATAATGACCCCTTCATTACGACTATAAGCGAAGCAAAATTGCAAATTTTTTTTTGGTTTGAGGGTAAGAGGGTTGCAATGACAACAATTTACCTCACCAATGATGACGAACATAAGCATGCAGTCCAAGCAACATGCAGTTATGACTCAATGCACCAGCACAGGAGAAACGGGGCGAAACATGCGTTAAAACAAGGAGAAACGACTACCTTCCCAACACAACAGGACCACGCCTACAAGCCAAGGGAAAACATCCCCCTTGTGACACATTGACCTAGATGAACAAAGACTAGAACCTCAAGGCGCGCGAACCAAATGCCTGAAGGCGTTCAACCCGTGCGAAAAACAAACTTACAACGCTCAACAACACTTATGCGAAAGGCACCGAATCCGACCAAGTTATCATTTGCCTCTATCCAAATAGGGCGTGCCATGATCCCCTCATCAGGAATCCTGTTGTCCCCAGGTGATAGACGCGTCAATAGCCTTAGCACAACACATCCTATCTGGACCAAGGACTCTAGAAAACTCTGACGTGCTAGGAGCCGAATACTGACAAGGAGACTATACCAAGACCTCGAGCAACAGGGAAATAGACACAAGGAAACTACAATCAAGGAAGAACCCAAGCCATTATGTGACTTCGTCAACAACCCAACCATTAATCACGTCTAAAACAGTCAACTAACCATCTAGTTGAACATCAGTTACTAATCTAATAGTAAGTCAATTTTAATTAGTCCATAAATTACAATTCTATATTAACATAAAAATCAATAAGTCTAATTGCAATTAGGTCAATGTACGCCAATCTAAATTAACATTAAAATCGTATCAAGTGAGCAATTCAAAATCATAGCTGGGTCATCAACGTACCATTAATTTAATCTTTAATGCAGTCATAGTTTGGAATGACGTGTAAGACATTAACACTTATTACTATATAACGTTTAACTAGTAGAACTATTCATTCCACTAAATGATTAGTAGATGAAAGATCAGAGGCTAGGCATTAAAACTTAATATTATAACACAGTGATTTGATTGAAAGAGATATAACATTTACTCACTATACTATTACAGTATTGCCTTGAAAGTATAACATTTAATCAAATTATATGACATTGAAAAATAATACAGTATTTCCTTAATTTAGCAAGCTTAATCTCTACTTTGGTCAATACTCACTAATCTCATTTAACCATTAATCACAATCTAAATGGGCAATTCTAATTTAATTCCAAATTACAATCTCACTATCAATTAACGATATATAACCACATTAGCTATATCAATGTAGAATGCTAAATGTGACACTGGTAAACAATTAAATTACGGATGCCATCTATCTACGGTAACCATACCAAAACTAGCTAGCTGTCTATTATCATTAAGAAGGAAACTATTGACCATTCACGTCGTTACAACTATTATCCTGGCAGTTAACATGGCCATTAATATAGAAATTAACTTGGCCAACAACAATGTTGTAGCAATTATTGTTTGGCAGTGAGATCGCTGGGTACACTCAATTAGAAGGAAGATAAAAACAATACAACAGTGGAAAGACCAATGCATGGCCATTCCACATTAACGCAGTCACAGGTTTAAAGGAGTGTCGTTGTACCACACATCAGCAAAACGCAATATACAAATGATGGAAAATCGTGCCCAATCAATAACACATGCACTCAAAATTTAAGCGCAATTCATTGTGCCACACATCAACAACCACAGTAAGCCAAAATGCTACACAAATAAAGGGAAAAATGTGGTAATTAATAGGAGCTATTCTAATTACTGCACTAAGCTAATTTGGTAATTACTGGAGCAGTTTTAACGTTGGAATTTTAGTGAAGAAAATGTTGAGGGTTCCGTGATCAAACGTTGAAGACTTAGAGATGAAATGCTATAAACCCAGTGATACATACACCGTAATTTCAGCGGAAAACCGGCTGTAATAAATGATAAAGATATCTTTCATTTAGTGATAAAAACACGTCGATGAAGGCTGAAAAACGTTGGTAATTTCAGTCAAGTCACAGAGAATATAAAAATGGAATGGGGCAAACTGTTAATTAAAAACGGAATGGTGCAACTATCAATTCAAAATGGAATGGTGCAAATGGAATGTGGCAAATTGGAATGGGGAAAATCGCAGAGTTTAAATCCTTCCTTAATAAATTCGCTGTTTGATTAAGGTTGCAACGTAGGTGAGCAATTATGATTTTGCCAGCATACCAAACAAATCGCAGCCAGGGTTAAAGAAATCCTTTTTCATTTGCATGGGTACCCAAGCAAAAACTCAAAAAGGGATTAACAAATAAAAACGTTTTTCCATTCCAGGATACCAATACACAAATGCAGACATGAATTCAATTCGATTTTCCATTGCCAGAATACCAAATATACAAAATGCAGATAGGAAACCAAATTGTTTTTCCATTGCTAGAATACCAATACACAAATGAAGACATAAAATCAATTCGTTTTTCCATTGCCAGAATACCAAATACACAAATGCACACATGAATTCAATTAGTTTTTCCATTGCCAGAATACCAAATATAAAAATGCAGATAGGAAACCCAATCGTTTTTCCATTTCCAAAATACCAATACACAAATGCAGACATTAAATCAATTCATTTTTCCATTGCAAGAATACCAATTATACAACGTAGATTATAACTTAACCAAGAATAAAAGCGTTGGGTTAAAATTTATCCTTCAACAAACCACAGAGTAAAAAACAATTGTCCAAGAATAAAAACACAAGGTCAAATGATCCATCAAGATATAAAAATGGTGTAAAAATGAGATAACAAAGAGATATAAGCATGCCGAGTTTAAGGAAAAACTTTGCCAACAATCACATTTCCAGGGTTAAAAACAACGCATCCGGGCACAAGGCGAACCTTCAGCCAAGGACAAACATCAACGGTAGACGGCTTACAGGTGCGTCATTCCCTCATCATCCTCGCATAGAAAAGTAGGGTGTTGAGATCCATAGGTCTATTAATGCCAAGACGACGACTGTAGATCAAGCTCATGGACGAATGCTCAGGTAAGGACTGGTGAGCTAGGGACAAAGGAAAAACAACCACAAAGGTCACAATCAAAACACCACAAGGTGGTCAAGACATGCAGGGAAACGAAGGCCATGGGAGTCAATCAATCATCAAGCCAAGCTAAGAAAAATTTCAGTCATCAATCTAGACAATTAGTTCACTTACCCAATTAAACATGCAGATCCAAGCATAAATGATACAACAATCTACCATACAAAAATGAAGAGGGTGTATCGTTGCCTGATTGCCCGCTCTGAGTGGACGTCCCCCGCGCTCCGTGCAACTCCCTCTTTCCAATCGGTGAGACTTCACCAGTACCTCCCAGCCAATGCTAGGGGTACTCTTCTTCCCCCTTATCTCCCCGAGCCACAAAGGGGCGACACATGCTAACCAGAGAATCAACTAGCTCCCAGCACGCCTCGCAAGGTCGAGCTACCACTCATCACCGAGCTAGGTATCCCAACTCCCACAAGCTAAGTTTGTCAAGTAGAGATTTCTGCAGCGTAACGTTACACAAAACTGAAAAAGATCCTTCATCCTTCTCCTCCCTTCATTATATAGAGTTTTGAAGTCCCTTGCTTTCCTAAAATCTCATTTAATTAAATTTTTTAAAAATTAAATCCTAAAAATCCTCCCCGTACAAGTGTCACCCATCGCCTTCATTCCTCCATAAATTAATTTCTTTAATTAATTAATTTCCCTTATTTTCCTCACCCACCTAGAGTCACTCCTAGAATCGATCCTAGGTGTCCCCAAATTTTCTTACAGGTTTTAATGACTTTCCCCATTATCAATTTGCTAGTTCAGTTTTAAATTAGAAAGTTCTTAATGGTAGATACCTTACTTAGTTTGACTTTCTTCTTTTTCCGTTGTGTTTCCCTTTTCTTCTTATGTTTTCCTCTTTTCCTAGTTTCCTAAATATTTTAGATTTCCCTCTTTCCCCTTTTCATTTAGGACTCAAATTGGTAGGTGTAGAAATTAACCCCCTTTTTCCTTTTTCCCTTTTTAGTTAATAATTTTAAATTATCATAAAATAATAAAACAATTATTTCCCCTTTTTTTAATTTTACCCTAAAAGATTTTTATGAATCATTTAAATTTCTTACCCCTTTCTTGTTACAAGATTTAACTAAGAGTATAATTATTATTTATGTTGTTTTTATTTTTATTTTGTATATATATATATATATATTTAAAGTTAAAATTTTACCACTAGCATAATTTAGACCTAGACCTTAAATTTTCATGTTGGGTGACATTTTATTAAGGAAATTGTTTTAAAACTTCTTATCGCGTTATTTGTCCTAAGACCGTCTAGGTTCATTCATTTATCATTAACAATGCTACGTGCCCTTCAGGACACACTAGGTGCTCCAAGGGTGCCACTCACCTCATCTGTTCCCTTGCGCGACATGCCCTTCAGGACGCACCATGTGCTCCAAGGGTGCCACTTGCCTCATCTGTTCCCTTGCGCGACGTGGCCTTCAGGACGCACCACATGCTCCAAGGGTGCCACTCGCCTCTTGACTGACTTGTTAGACATAAAAAACCCTTGGAGTCAATACTCCACCAGGTGAACTTCTGGGAGACTAAGGGCCTCTAAGGAATAAGGCCCCCACCTTATTGCGTGCCCCTTAGAATCATCGTGAGCGACTTTCGCAGTTTTCCCTCATGGCATCGTGGGTCCTCTCGAATGAGGTAAATGTTAACCTATAGTTCAAGCCACGACGGGAGTGCTAGTAGGCTGTGGCAGGGCTATTGTACACACCTCTCCCTCAACATATCTGGTAATCGTGCGTGACCCCTTTACTCCACATGTGAGTCTGGTCAGTAAGCTATCGTTAGCCTGCATCATCAATGAATTATGTCAGAATATATCTATATCATATCATCTAACCAGATGCACTAATATCATAGTAAAACAATCAAACCCCAATGGTACACTCCCCGACTCAATCCAGAGTCCAAGGGGTTCCATCGATGACTCTGCATCCTCAAGGTCCAAAATCCTGCACACTCAGTAATACCGAGTCAATAGAACATGTCTATGTCAATGCAGTAAAACAACATGTCATCAACCCATAACGCCTCATAATCAAAATCAAATGTTTTAATAACATAATAATCTGGATCACTTGCGAGCAAGTGTCCTCAAAGAATAAGTTTTCTCAGTGCGCCAGAGCAGGATGTTACAGCATCAAACGACATTTTGGGGAGTTAAAAATTTACCAGCACATCTAGGACCCCATGATGATATTTTACACTTTGAGACCTTTCCAGTAGTGCAAAAAATGTGTCAATCAAAGCTCGTTTTCAAAAGTTAAATGACTCCTACAAGTTAACCTACTGTGTTGACCACCATGGTATGAAAGGATGCCATGTCAGCCATGTTAATCATGGATATGGGGCTATCCATGTATGTAATTTCAATAACATTCTATAAGATCCGATACCCTATCAAAATTGAGGGTTGAGGAAGTCAAAAACCTACCCCTAGATGGCAGTCAAGATATGTTAAATATTGATCCACTAGGAGGAGAAGGGGTTCCATTCTTTTGCATTGTATCGTGTTCCATAGCTGAGAAAAACATCTAAGACTGGTATTATGTGAGAATAATAGAGGAGGGGATATTATGTGGCATCCATACAGTCCACAAGTCAAAGGAAACTCCACGAAGAGTGTCTCTTTATTTGTACTTGCATCATTTCTATACCAGAGAAAAGAGAGTAGAGCAACCTCACCTTCTATCTGGGTTTTCTCCCATATTGGTTTTCCTAGGTCACATATTGTGTTTATTTTTAGATGGTGTGATTGTGTTCTATTGTTATCTATTTTCTTCGTTTTATCTATTTCGTCCATCATTAGAAAATTAGCAACTAAATATTCTAGAGATCTAAAGGAAAAATAACATTAATAGTAAAGATTTCAGTATTTTATTAGAACTGTTGTGACAAACTGTTCTAGTGGAATATCAATGGCAGTTTACAGATCAAATAGTATACTTAACATTTTTTCCCATGAATTGATGACTTTGAGGGCCGAGGTGTCACAAAGGTGTCCATAGGATTTGAACCAGTGACCAGATGGGGACTAAACCCCACACTGACCAACTTCCCTATTACATGGGGCTAGTATACTTAACATATTTACCACATGATGACCATACCTACTTTAGAAGGTTGTACAATATCACATTCTCAATTTCTTGTTGTCTCATCACAACCCTTGGTTTTTCCTTGTCATTAATTATGGGTAGGGAGTGGTGGGTGGGGCAATTTTTTGAATGTCACTTTATCGACTAGCCCTTTCTCATTTCCTTTTCATTTGTCTTTCTCCTCTTTTGTTACAATTTTTGTATTTACTTAGATATTGTTGTTCAAGTTCTTTTGATGTACCTTGATGAACTTCAATTGCTTCAAACACTAATGATCTTTTTTGGATGAATCCACGAATCTTAGTCCCACTCTTTGGTAGGCTATGCATGAAAAAATGTCCTATGTAGACCCTCATTTGAGGTTCTACCTCGATGGAGGGTTTTAAAATACCTTGATAGAGATTTGATGTCCCTCGAACAAGGTATTTTAAAACACTTTTTCAAGGTCTACTCCTTAATCAAGGGTTTGAAAGTCAATAATCCTTCCCCATATTTGGAGGTTTTCATGGATTTGCAACCTCTAGTAGGAGAAACCCATTCATATTTTCCATGGAAGGTGGTAGAATTGGTACATGTAGAATCATTATTGAATTTTCTATCCAATGACATATAATTTCCCATTTTTCATTTCATATTATATTTTAAATTTATTTATTTTTCTATAAATTACAATTTTTTTTGGAGTAGTGAAGGTATCTTAAAAATTACACGACCAAGAATTTATAAAAAATGTGTGCACTCTTTGGATGTTTCCTCTTCAAAAGTGTATTTATGGTTCTTAATTTGATGTAAACAATGGAAAAAAAATATTTTGGGAACACAAATGTGTACAAAACTGATTCAAATATTAATATGCAAGCTTCAAAAATAACAAAAAAATATATTTTTCAATAATAGATCATGTTTGTATGGTTTTTTTTTTTTTTAATTATACATTGAACATTGAATTAGGTGTTGAGAACAAAAGTCACATGCTAACTTGTCAAAAAAATTCTAAGGACAAGAATTTAACTAAATGTAGGTTTAAAACATTGAATCACATTAATATTACTTAAAAAAATATTGTTAGAAGTACACATTCCCTACCAATTGTTCTTTTACTACACATCAAAATTCACAACACACATATAAGTGTTGGGGGCTTCAATTTTAAAAATATGTAAAATATCAAATTTTCATCACCATATTCACTAAAAAGTGGAACACATATTCATAATTTACAAAGCCTAATATCTCTACCTATATGGGTGTGGAGTTTCCTTAATGAAAAAATAAAATAAAAACTAGAAACAAAAATAAAACATAAAAATTATAAAAATATAATCCAGTAATTCTCCTAGTTAAGAACTCAACATGTTGGTGGGGAGGTCAACAATCATTCCTCCCAACCACCCTACAAAAATATAATTGACAATATGGGTGTACTCATTACTGTATTCTTAAGTCATTTGTCAATAAAATAAATCTTATAATTTTTCATCATTAACTTTTTAATGATTTTTCATAAAATAATTATATTTTTGAAATAATTTAATAAATATTTTATAAATAATTGATTCTTTAATGACTAACCAATGCTTCATGAATATGTGTCTGTGTTATAGAAATAATAAAAATAATATAAGAAATAATTTTAAATCATGAAAATAAGATAAAGAAAATAATATAATAAATTTATGTTAAAAAAAAATAGATATATCAAATAATTTTATGATATGCAACAATTTTTTTAATTCATCAAAATTATGATAATTTTGGAATGTTTTTCTTTGAGATTTTGGAATATGAAAATAAATTTTTAAAACAAATTATGTAATTTTTTACCTTTTTAGATATAAAAATTAGATTTAAATGTTAACTACTATCATAATAATGTTATTGAATAATTTTATATAATAAAAAAGATGGAGAATATAATAATAATAATAATCTAGTTTTAAGGTCGTTAAACATCAATTTGATTTATGAAATCCCCTTGTTTATAATACAAAGGACCTCCTAGACACAACAATTTCATTACTAAAATCTATTAAAATACACAT